>BRKX01000020.1:37807500-38055000 GCA_026008535.1 Perilla frutescens | reverse complement strand
TTACATCATTCACCTATTTAGACTTTTGGAATAAAGAAGATACCTATCCGACTACATAAGATATTGACAAAATAATTTCAATTCAAATTATTGATGAAGACCAGGACTTGATGTATTACTTTCAAACACAATTTTTTTTTACGTGTTTCTATATGGTAATGCAAAAACTTTTTGCATGGATGTCCAATTAATGAACAAATATTTAATTCATAAAGAGGTTTTCGGTCCAACATCTACTGGAAAATTACATTTTTAATCTCATAAGACATCTCCGGTTCAGATTCGTATGAACTAATTTGGTCTTTTCTCAGTTTTATGAAGCTAAAATTACCCCAAAATACTATAATATGCAAATATAATCACACACTTTTACTTTTGATGAATCGATTCAATAAATCATATCGGATGATCTTAAAGGGCTATCTGAATATATGAGTAGACAAATACATGGTTCAAGTGAAACACTGAATGAGTTATGTATTATTAGAGCTAAAAATAAAAATCAAATTCACATGATTGAATAAAAAAAAACACGGGGTCACATCCATCTCCGTCAAATAGCCGAAAACACTAAAAAACTACAATGGATCCCTTATAGGAGTGGAGTCAGCCATCCTCATGTTCATTAAGTTTTTCATGGCTAAGTGTCGTGTTAAGCGATTCTGATATCCAAAGAGCTCCTTAATATTAAGCATTATGTCATAAGCAGTCTTCATTGACTGATGTTGATGTTGCAACACATTTGACATGGAAGCCAAGATGTAACAGCGTGTCATCTCATCAGACTTAACCCACTTATCATAAGCTAATCTTTGTGCTTCACCAGAATTCTCATCCGGATTTTGAGGACATTTTTCTTCAAGTATGAATTTGTGTCCCTCATCAGTTGGGACGAGGTTAAGATTACGAATCTAGTCATTATAGTTTTTACCGATTAACTTGTTTGTTTTTAGAATTGAGGACAAGTTGGAGAGTGCCATGATGATATAGAATAACTGGAAAAAAAATGTAGTACAGTCACAAACTTTAGGATAGTAGCATATAATCGAAAACCTCATAAAATTATACACTAAGCCACCGACATTTTTAAAACATTTCTTATAAGCCACGATAGTGTGGACGTTTATAAAATTAATTTTTAAACAGGTTTTTTAACCTTTAATTTACCTCCAGTCTAATTTCTTTACAACAAGCAAATTAATAGCTGGAAAATATCACGGTCATGTAATAGTTCATCTGAGTTATAGAACTTAGAAAATAAAAGCACAAACAGAGGAATGATTTATACATTAATTTACCTAAAAAATCAAGAAAGTGGTAGACTACTTACTCAAAAACAAGATGATAATCATCCTGCACAACCCTCCTCTTTGATGTTAAAACTAGAGTCGCTACCTTCTTGGATATGTCAAATTTTATATCAGCTCACACCTTTTCCTATATTATAAATTTCTGCAATCATAAAACCCTAATTAATCTGGCATTTTCACATCCAAACAAACAGAGAACACTCAGGGAAAAATGACGAAAGATAAGATCGACTTTCATTACCTGGTTGGCCGAGCTTAGTTTTCTTTGACAGGGAGAACAACGAAGATGTCAAATTCTTCTTTGAACTGTGCTTACACTTTTCGCCATGGTTTTGCCACTCTATATTGTGCTTTCAATTGGTGGCCTTGACTAATAGGTCAACTTCAGTTGAACTGGTGATTTTCGCTGAGAAGGCTGACTGAACTGTCTTGGTTGAGCTTGAGGGGTTTTAAGAATGCCTTTACCTTTATCAATTGGTTGTGGCTGACTAGACTTAGTTCACCTATAGGATACCTGTATCACTGCTCTTTGCAACTGATTTTCCTTTTTCTGCAGTAGTGAACTTACTATATCCTAACCTTGTGCTTCCAGTATCGGTTCTTTGATGACTTAGGATCTCATCCAAAGTTTGAGATCCATTTCTGAATTTGAAAGATACTTCTTCCCTTTCAAGAATTTCATTTTTCTGCTTTTCATTCTCAGATTCTAGATCAACAGTTTTCAGTTTCAACTTTTCAAATTCTATTAACTGAGCTTCAAGGAAATTTATGCTTTCATGATCAACGCTCAATTTGCTGACCTTATTTCTCAGTTCATCATTCTTATCTTTCAGTTCAACATGCAAACTGGATATTGAAGCTAATTAATTTTCTAGCAGTTTCAATTTCTCATCAAGTTCATTGCTAGAAACATATGCTTCATTGATGCGATGAAAAAAGGTTTGAGATTCGGCAATACTAACCTCTTCTTCATTGTCGGCCATAAGATAGGATAATGCTTCATCATCAGAGCGGTAGCCGTCAGAGTCAATTCCAGATGGATAATCTGAATCATCTAGCATGCCATTCTCGGAGTTTGCAATCATTACTTTCATTTTGAAGAAGCTTCTCCTCACTTTGGTTGTAACACCCCGGAAAAATATAGTATTACTTTATAGTTAGAAATTTCATGAGATTAGAATCCAAATTACTTTGGCTAGTTAATTATGGGCTTAGAGACGTAATAAGATTAAGAAGTCTCGACCTTAGTTAAGTTTTCTAATTAAATATTAGAAACTATATTATAAAAATAGAAATTAATGGGATCATTTTGGTACCAAGATCATTCGATCCGCACTTTATTTGGCTTATCAATAAAACTTATCTCAAGTGGCAATTTAAAATCTATTTATTCCAATGAGGCCATCATGAATTAAAGTCCAATTAACCAAATTAGTTTGGCCCAATTCAAGTTCAACAATTTTATTATTTTCTGGTCCACATCCAGCCCAAAGTAAACCATTTGGATGAAAATCAGATTAGGTAGCTAGCTATTTAAAAAAAATCATTACGGAAGATATATCTATATAATAACCACCAATCAACTCTAGTCACTTGGAATTCATTTGGAAGGTATTAGTGTACTTATGGTACACCTGTATGGTTATAGATATAGGTGTATAAATACTTTTGGGGATTAGTTGGGAGAGATCAGAAGTTTAAAAAAAAAACAAACGAAAGAAGGAAGAAAGGAAAGAAGAGAGGAGAGAAGGTGAGTTCTTTGGCAACCAAAACTTCATTTTGATTTAATTTCCGATCAAACCGATCGTTCAAAATTTACAATCTTTACGCCATCACAAACCTCTTGCTATAACCTTGTTCTCCATGGCTTTATATTTTTGGTCTAAACTTACTTGGCCTTCATTTTCTACATTGAAGTCTATTCAGCAATCATGTTGTATATTACCGTTTATCACCATTCGACATCATTTTCATGCACCAAACCATGTCCTAAATTCATAAAATTTTGACTAGATGTTAATACAGGGGTATAGAACATACCTATGTAAAGATATTTTCAAATCACTGCTCTGAAAGTCGGGGAAGAAGCCACTTATTGCTGCTGTTCGCTGTTGCTCGCCGTTGTGCGACGCAGCAACTTGTCGGAGTTTTTCCCGACAATCCGAGTGTTGGTTTCTGATGTATTATATACCGTTTCAAACCTCTTGTATTAGGGTATCAATATATGGTTTCAAATCTTTGATCAAACACCATTTAACCCCTCATTTTCATGTCGAAAGGTTAACGGAAAAATCTGTCAAAAATATCGAAACTGATATCGTTCTTGGTTTCTTTCGCTTCTCCTGTTTTGATAGGTTGCAGAGATTGTAGTGATATGTAGATACCTACTAGATATATTGAGACATAGATTAATGGTTATGCTTTTACTATGTTATAGACGTAAGTGTGTGTGTGTGTGAGTCATAATGCTCATGTATTTTCATTAGTGAAAGTATATATGTGATATGAGGTTGCTGGAGACTCTTAGTCATTGGGAAGGTACTGTCATTAGGGAATGAGGTGCTAAAGGAGGTGTTAGAGGTTAATAAAAGTGGCTACCATGTAAGTTGGTGATGATGGTGTTAATCAAGGGTATTAGGGAGAAAAATGGAAATTTGATAAAATAATAAGTTTAATTAATTGAAGTATTTAAAATTTTACAATTTAATTCATTAAATTCAGTTAAGTTCAACTTTCCAAATTAAAAACCTATAAATAATAATTAGGTGCTTGGAGAATTAAATTAAGACTTTTATAAAATGCCATTAAGTCCTATAATTTCTAAAATTTTATATTTTGCCCCGAAAGAAATTCTAAAGTTTATAATTCATTCCTAAATGTTAAATCAACCTTCTTAGTCATTGAATTTAGTTCAATTCGTCTTTATCCACTCAATTATGTCCGTGAAGTCCGATAATTCTCAATTCGGATCACTAACTTGATTCAATCTGTCAAATGCGCATTATTAGCCATTTGAGTCTATTTCAATTCCAAATGATCCCAAGACATAGGAAATTTCTACTTAAGTTATTTATGATCTAAGTTATTACCTTATTGACCTATATGAGGATTCTAAGTTAGAAATTTTAATTTGTATAGGTCGAGACGATCGAGAAGCATAGTAGCATCGCATAAAGTGCACTGTTTATTGAGATCATTCAGGTGGGTTTTTCTATAACTCACAACTATGTTTTAAATTCGTCCATGAAAAGCATGTTAAATGTTTTAATAGCATTGTTTACGCAATGATTGGATGTTGTGAGACTTCATGCACATAGGAATTCCGACTTACAAGCATAGGCGGTTTACTTTGTGATGAAATGTCTAGATAAGTAACCGTAAAGTATTCATGTGATCACATTGGGTCTCTCATCCAATAAAGAAGAGTAAACTATGTTATAAAGTAGGTTTATGATTGATTTTAAAGCATGAAAGTATGACTTGGACGAATGATAATGCCACTGAGTGTTTTCTGGCACTCAACCCAAATATTTTTTTCAAATGTTTTCAGGTCCTGGAGATCGAGCTGGTTGATGACATGTTGCTGGATTGGGTTTTGATGATTGACCCTTATGTGGTTTTTGCTAAAAACCATCTTTAAACTTATGTTTGTATATTAAGTATTAAATGCTTTCGTTGATACTCTGCAAAACCTTTAAGTTTGAAAGTTGTTTACCTCTGTGGTCAATTTTGACTGTATATACAAATATTTTGAATATATATATGGATTGACGGTGGTGCTTTTAAATGTGTGGCTTGTTTGGCTATATATATTTCTTGTTAACAGGTCATTTGGTTATGTGTGAGTTTGTGTGAGTTTGTGATTTCGAAAAAACCCTGTTGAAAGTTGACTTTGAAAGCACCTGAGTGTATGGTTCGAACATTTTTAAGTTGAGGTGCTGCCCATTTACAAACTATTTATAAAATATTATTATTATTTTTGAAAATTATTTATCACGTAAGCATGTACGTATGTTTTTGGTGACGTCTTGGTCCTAGTGGGACTGGGGCGTTACATTGGCCCTCTTATTTTTAGGGAGTTCAGGACATTCATATCTATAATGTCCTTTCTTGTGGTAGTGAAAGCATTCACCCATGCTTCGGTCGCCATGATCCTTGATTTTCTTCAGTTTTTCTAACAACCTTGTCACTGACTGGATTTGATCATTGATATCTTCAATTAGATTTTCCTTCTTTTCGGTTGTGTCTCAACTCCGATCAGTTGCTGATCCTTCTTGGTTCTCTATGATTGGTGAGCTTCTTGGCCGGAAATTGTTCCTTCCTCGAGTGTCTCTAAATTAATTTCTTTCACCATAGAAAGCCAAACAGTTCTCTGAGAGTGATGTTATTTAGATTTCTTGATTCTTTTGTAGCTATCACTTTCATATCTCATTCCTCTGTGAGATTGTCTCGAATTTTGGAATTCATCTCACAGTTGGGATAACTTCTTCCCAGATTGGTCATCTCGTTGATTATGCCTAGAAATCTAGTTTCAAGGCTTGAGATGGACTCTTCTGGCTGTATCTTGAAGGATTCGTACTTGTCAACTGTCAGCTGGAGCTCGTTCCCTTTGATGGCCTCAGACTCCTGGCATAGATCTACTAGTAAGTCCCATATTGTTGGGGTTTTTTCAAATTGTACCCCACATGATCTATTTGGATGCCATTAATTCTAAACTCATGTAAATCATAATTTTATGTGTGACATTAATTATCCTATATTGAATTAACATGTAAGTTTCAATTTCAAATCTATTACAGTAGAAAAAAAATAGAATCTATCAAAACGTAACTTACAAACATTGTCGGATCGCTCACATGATTAAAGGTCTAATCCCATTGTTGATGAAGAACACACGATCTCAGCTAATCATCATGGTGTTTGAAAATTCCACATCTCTAATATTCTACTTCTTGATCTTCTGTTGTATTCTCGGGCCTTGTCTGGATGTAAGAGCATGTAAGAGAGATTGATTGCAGACTATTAAACGGTTGTGGCCCTAGGAATCAAGAGAGCATGTAAGAGAGATTGTATTGTTGTTGTAATTTCATGGCCTCCCCTCTCTTATTATAAGATAGGGGCAAAATATTCATCTTCCAACCATAATAGGTTTAGGCCTCCAACTCTTGTTCTATTCCTAGTCCGCTTAGGTCATATTGAGCTACAACAAGGATCTAGAAGAATATTAAATTGGTCTACTAATTTATTTAATTTCTAATCTCCATGAGAAGGATAAAATTGACTAAATTAAGTATTATTTTTTTTCCACTAAAGAAATAGCACTGATCTACCAATTTAATACATATTTACAAATATGTTTTCTCCTTTAGTCCAGCTATTCCTCATGTTTAAGATATAATGTCTATTAATTAATTATATAAGCTTCTGATAGCTATAATTAATTAATATCTTGTTCCTTGAGTAGTACCACACGACTTCCATTTATCATGATAAGTATAAATTAATATTCTGTCTGCAAGGCTTTCCATGATCCTTGTGCTTCCTTAAGAAGACATCATGAACCTGGCGCACCGGGACACAGTGATTATATATATTACATGACCCATCATATATATAAATGCCACTACCCAGAATATCGAGATTGTCGATCCTATCTGAGAATCTCACTCATTGATAAATCAAAGCAGCTGACATAAAATATATGTCCGTCAATATACATGGGTTAAGAACCCGAACTCTATGAATCTTTATTCTCTCACTTAAGGTCAGAACAGAGAATAGTATCATATCATGATCCTCCTCAATACACAAACCAGTGTACTAGAATAATCAGGTAGCCAAGATAAACTAACTATCAGATTATTCTATGGTGTATTGATGGTGGGTTCAGAACCATCTAAGCCATGAGCCTTTTAATACACTGCAAGGAATCCGATGATATGATCTTTACCGTGTGTTGACCCACACCATATCATATAATATGCAAGTATATGGAACGTGCAATTAAATATAAGAATAATTAAATGCACAGAGTGACTGCAATTCTTATTCAATCTATATTATCTTAATATTGTTTAATGTATACAAAAACAAGCTTTCCGTTATACAAAACCAACACATATCTCCTTGCCAGTTCTGCAATTCTTGGTATTGTTCATTCGATCTTCATCTAGAGTTTGAAATAAGATAGCTTGAGCAACAAACTCTAGATTCTTCAACTTCTTCTCTTCACTGGTGAGAAGATGAGTTGGCTTCGGGATCTGTGCTGGTTGATTTATATCAATAATGTGTGCTTCATTGTCCATCATAATAGTGATTGGACCATATTCAATAACCTCCCATATATTCTCATGAATTGAGCAGAGATGCGTCTTCATTTTCCTGCTTCAATTGTTATAATTCTCAACTGAAAAAAGAGGTAGCTTATGGTTTCCCATTGCTTGCAATATAAGCATAGATAAGTAGATCTGATTCAGTTGATCTGTAGAAATGGTTGATTCTTAGAATCAACCGCTCTGATACCACTTGTTGGTCCCGGATGAGTCAGTATCAGTTTAGTGGGGGTGAATAAACTGATCCAAAAACTTTAACTTCAAATGCAGAAAATAATAAGGGCCCTTGACTCACTTTGAAAACTTATCTATGCACTTTATCAGATTGATGATTTCCAGTTGACTTGAGTGCAACATGTGTGGGTTTGTGTACAGTTTATAGATATGCAAGATTAAGCAAAATAGTACAGCACACATACAATTTATAGAGGCTTGAAGTCTCAAACTTATATGTCCTCCCTTCCTTTCTCAGAAAGGAAAATTCACTATGTAACTTGAGTTTCTTTACAAATTATACAATGAACAACAGTTAGATGAACCTGGTAATGGTGAGTTTCTTTACACAATCATCTCAGCAGGTTGATGGCTCACACTTGCAGTCCTTAGTAGCTAGCTATTACGGTGGTAGTTTCTTTAGCGTCGGCTCACACTTAGCTGGAGAGTTATGTGCTATTGTTATCTTTATAAGATTTTAGATCTCTTTCGATCTTCAAGAGGTTAATATTGAATGGGATTATCAACTGATGTTGCTCCTTTAATTGAGTTGAGTAGTTGATCAGTGTATTACATGAACTGAGAAGACTGCTCTGGCTAGACTTTTGATAGCTAGCTGAATATTTGAATATTTAGGTTCTTCTTCTCAGTTGAGACTTTTGCATCTTTGAGATAATGCTTTGAACTTGAGCTGAAAAAGGGGGAGAAAGAAAGCTTAGTTGTGAGTATATGCGAAAGTTTAGAGTATGAAAGTTAAGAGTTTAAAAGTCATTTGAAAATCAGATTCATTCATCTTATATAGAGGAGTGATCTTATGACCGTTGGGTTCTATTGATCGATGCCTCTGTTGGTTCATCAACAGTATCTTGATTTTTATAGCCATTGAAGCTTATTGAAGTAGCCGTTACTCTGCTAATCGATCCCGATTAAGAATTAACTCCGAGATCTTTGTTGAGCATTAACTCCGAGATTCTCCAGTTGACAGTTCTATGCTTAGTTGCTTAGCTTGGCTATTTCTTTAGTTGGTTTTGTGTTTCTGAGCTTCCTTGCCAGTTCAACTGATCACAAACCATTTACTAGTTTGTCAGTTCGACTGGTCTTATTTTGAGTTTGGTCAATGGTTGTCTTGTCTAGAGCTTCAAGTTCGCTAACTTCAAATCTGGCCATCAGCAGTTGATTTGTCTTTGTGCTTCAGTTTGGCTGATTTCAATTCTGGCCATCAGTTGGATGCTTCCAGTCTTTAGTTAAACTGACTTATTGTCAGTTTCATCAGTCAGTTGACTTTGTTTCTCCAGTTCAACTGACCTGGCTGTTAGTTTGATTCTTAATTGGTTCTATTTGTTGGGTTTAACCCTCAGTTGGGTTTTCTTCTGATTGGTTGAAACATCCTTCCAGCTAGGTTGACCATACTCTAATTTGGTTGACTCTTGCTTCAGCTAAATTCTTTTTGGAGCCTTAGTTGGTCAACTTAGATCTCCAGCTCGATGGAAATTGCTTCAGATTTTCAAGAAATATTTTGACATGTTTCGACATCTCATCAAAACCACATCTAGGGATTCACTTAATAGTTTTTCCTAACACCAGCCCAAGAAGAAGAAGCTTGCAGTTGAAGGCAAAGGAAAACAGCAGGTAACTGAAACACCTAAGGACATCTCATCAGATTCCGATGATGAAATCCCAATTGCTCAGAGATTCAAGTCTCCAATTAGTGCTCAATCACTGAGACAAGCCCAAGTTGGACCAAGCTCAGCCATAATCGGAGCAAACACTTTAGCTCAACCGGAACCAACAGCCAAACGCCCGGTTACCAAATCAGTACAGAAGAGAAACCTAGCTAATCAAGTGAAGAAGAAGGTTGTTACCTCATCCCAAGAAGAGAAAGGATACTAGTCCCATACCAGATCCAACACTCCCTCCAAACCTAACCATAGAAGATGTAGCATCCTGTAAAACTCCAGAAGACATTATTCCTGAAAGAGGAGTACCACATGAAGGAACCAGAGCTGACTACATCCAATTAACATGTCCACTAATAGCACAAGTTGAGGGCAATATAAGAGCTTTCTCAAAGGCTGAAGAAGTGAAGAATTGGGTTGAAGACACAACAAACCGTTATATAGCCCTGCACTTTACCCAGGATCTAACCGGCTACATAAAGTTATTCAAAACTCTAACTAGGTACATCTACTAGTATTTATGGCGATATGTCTACATCTCAGAATTATTTCTTGCATTACCTATGTTCTATGGAATGAGTTTCTAGAAGCGAGAAGAAAGGTGGAGCTTATGGTGGTCAGGCTGAGAAACTGCCAGAATGCTAAGTGACAAGCAAATAAGAAGACAACTGCAGCTCTGTAGGATGTGTTCCAATCCATCGCAAGGCTCAATGAGAGACATTTTTGAATAAATATGTGCTTGTAAGGGAATAAAGTCACCGACAATCACAAATAATGAAGAACGTGAAAGATGGAAACACTCTCATGTTCAACAAAAGTGGCTTTACAAAATGCTGAAAATAATGAGGGAACAGAAACAAGCTCGGCAACCCCAACCGCCACCAAAGTCAATGCAAAAGGAAACTGCAGATACTAGAGAAGACCAAGAATCAAGCTCACTAGAAGAGGCTATCGAAGTAGTTATAACACGACTGGACTTTGAAGAAGCACCATCATCAGCAGAAATTGAAATCAACATCATCTCAGACTCTCCAAAGAAGGAGAAGGAAGCGGCTGAACAATAAACTGCAACTATCACCGAGTTGGAAGAACTACTCAGATCACTAGTTCAGCAAACTGAAGGCCAGCCAGAAGAGCCAACTAAGCAACTATTTCAATTTGAGGAGTCAGCTAAGCTACCAACTGCTTCAATTGAAAAGCCAACTGGAGAACAGGCTCCCCCATCTAAACTCACAACCGCTCCAACTGGCGAGCCAATTGCCGTGCAAAAACTAATTGATCAGTCAGCTCAGTTGGTAGATAAGCCTGAAGAACAAGGGACTCTTGCCATGGTTCCCTACTTTGATCCTATCTTAAGGGCACTTAGTTCCAGGCCCAAGCTGAGGCTCAAGATGCTGAAACATAAATTTCTCTAGAGCTAAGTTTAAAGCAGATTATCAGTCTGGGAGATACAGAGCAAGCACACACAGTTCCATATGAGGAAGTGTTAGGCATTGATGAAGGAGAAGAAGTCCAATCATGAGTTGATGAACTACATTTCAAAGACACAGATGAAGGCGCAACAGTCCAGTTCAAGGGAACAACTGCCACTGTTCAGCTCGAGGGACCAAACACAAGTTCAGTTCAGTTCAGTTCATTACCTACCATGAAGAAATGATTCGAAATCTACAGCAGCAGGTGAAACTGAGCACCAAACTAATAATGCAACTGCAAGCTCATACCGGACTCAACAAAGAGAAAACTAAGTCATCAAGTAGCAACAGTGAAGATGAATGCAACTCCAGCGGACCAGTTTCCAAGAGAAGAAAAACTGAGCACAAGAAGAATTAGTGGTTTATCAAGCTCAAATGATTAGAAGCCCCAAGTCTACTTCCTGTAATTTAGTTGATTATTTTTTTGACGATTAAATGAAAAGATCATTTCTATTTCTTAATAAATGTCTAGTCAGCATTTATATTGAAATTTCTTACCGTTGCAGAAGGTTAACAAATGGAATGGTCATTAAAAGCCAACGACTAAAGACAAGAGGAAAGAGACATTACTCCCTCAATCAACAAATTTATGAGTCCCATTCAATACTCATAAAAACCTCTCTGCCCTTAGCCTCTCAGAAACATACTCATTCCTAGCCTTCTCAAAGCTTTTTCAAATCCTTGAAAATCCTAAATTCAGCCAACCTCAAAAATGGCCGAATTACCAAGCTCTCAAAACTCCTTCAAAGACCAAATGATAAGAGATAAATTTCTTGAAAGAAAGAAATTCCAAATGATTCTTGATGAGTCAAACAACTCCAGTCTCCTTGTGAATCTTCACAAATCAGGAATTCTCTACTACCTGGAAACACCACCAATGTTCTTCAGACAAAACTTGGTAAGTCAGTTTCTACTACAAGCAAGGCTGATCAATGATGGGAAAATTATGTCATCAGTGGTTCAAGGCAGGCCAATCCAAATCACTGAGAGCACAATTGCAGAAGATTTCAATCTCCCAAGAAGAGAGTCAACGGTCTAAGCCTTGAAGGAATCTACAGAATCATACTGGAGAGAGTGGAAAGCTTTTACCTACAATATGCAGTTCAGTTTTACCACAGCTAGAACTAACCTAAAGCTAGAGTATGGAGTCCTACTTGACATCACAGATAAGATGGTGTTCGGAGCAATTCGAAGCCTGAGTCAGCTCACTCAAGAGCATTAGAAGGTCATGATACACCTTGTTGAAGGACAACCAAAAAATTGAGTAGAATTCATATTCTCTCAATTTAAGCATCAAGTCATCAAAGCTTCAGACTCGGAGAAAACTAGAAAATTCGAGTCCAAGGTGAGACTCGCCCTGAGAATGAGCAAGCTGCTGGAAGACATGTTAAACCTTCCAAATGATAATGCATTATCAGTCCTCATTTCTGACTGGATTTCCAATAAACGAAGTGTTCATCTTCAGTCGCTCAAGAAGACATTATTCCTGAAAGAGAAATACCACATGACGAAATCGAAGCTGACTACTTCTGGTTAACATGTCCACTCATGGCACAAGTTGAAGGCAATATAAGAGCCTTCTTAAAGGCTAAAGAAGTGAAGAACTGGGCTAAAGACACAATGAACCATTACATAGCCATGCACTTTGCCCAGGATCTAACCGGCTACATAGAGTTATTCAAAACTCTAACCAAGTACATCTACTGGTATTTATGGTAACATGTCTATATCTCATAATTCTTTCTTACATTACTTGCATTCTATGGAATAAACTTCTGGAAGTGAGAAGAAAGGTGGAGCTTATGGTGGTCAGGCGGAGAAAGTGCCAGAATGCTAACTGATAAGCAAATAAGGAAACACCTACAACATTATAGCATGGGTTTCAATCCATCACAAGACCCAATGAGAGACTTTTTAAAGAAATATGTGTTCGCAAGGGAATCAAGTCACCGACAATCACGAATGATGAAAAACGTGAAAGATGGTAGGACTCTCACTAGAATAGGCTATCGAAGCAATTATAAGATAACTGAACTTTGAAGAAGCATCATCATCAGCAGAAGTTGAAATCAACATCATCTCAGAGTCTCCGAAGAAGGAGGAGGAAGCAGCTAAACAACAAACTACAACTGTCACTGAGTTTGAAGAACTGCTCAGATGACTAGTTCAGCAAACTGAGGGCCAGCCAGAAGAGCCAACTGATCAACTTTTTTCAGTTTGAGGAGTCAGCTAAGCTCCCAACTACTTCAGTTGAAAAGCCAACTAGAGAACAGGCTCCCACATCTGAACTCACAACCGCTCTAACTGTCAAGCCAACTGCCATACAAAAACCAACAGATCAGTCAGCTCAGGTGGTAGATCAACTTGAAGAACAAAGGACTCTTGCCATGGTTCCCTACTTTGACCCTATATTATGAGCACTTCAGTTCCAGGCCCAAGCTAAGGCTCAAGTTGCTGAACCAAAAAACTTCTCCAAAGCCATGTTCAGAGCAGACTATCAGTCTGGGAGATGCAGAGCAATCACACACAGTTCCATGTGAGGAACTGTTAGGCACTGATGAAGGAGAAGAAGTACAATCACAAGCTGATGAACCATAGTTCAAGGACACAGATGAAGGTGCAGCAATCCAGTTCGAGGGAACAACTACCACTGTTCAGCTCGAAGGACCAAGCACAAGTTCAATTCAGTTCACTGCCTACCATGAAAAGATGATTCAAAATCTACAGCAGCAGGTGAAACTGAACACCGAACTTATAAGGCAACATCAAGCTCACACCGGACTCAATAGAGAGAAAACTGAGTCATCGAGCAGCAACAGTGAAGATAAAGGTAACTCCAGCGGACCAGTTGCCAAGAGAAGGAAAACTGAGCACAAGAAGGATTAATGGCTAATCAAGCTCAAATGATTAGAAGCCCTAAGTCTACTTCTTGTAATTCAGTTGATTATTTTTTGGAGGATTAATTGAAAAGATCATTTCTATTTCTTAATAAATGTCTAGTTAGCATTTATTTTGAAATTTCTTACTGTTACAAAAGGTTGACACATGGAATGGTCATTAAAAGACCATGACTAAAAGATAAGAGAAAAGAGACATTACTCCCTCAAAATGTCTTACTTTTTTTTCAGAACTAGCAAAAAAGTACATCATGCAACATCCACCAAACATTAGCATTCATAAGTTGTTAATATACTTCATTAAAGAATCATTGAGGAGACTAGCACTTGAGGAAATGTAAAATGAGTATAAAAAAATAAACCATCTGGATTACATACTTGTAGGGGTATCTTGGAATACCAGATGCAGAAGCAAAATGATCTTTGCTGTGATTATTCCACCAAGAATATTGGGGTTTCTGGACAGGTTGGTCAGACCCATTCATAGTCACAGAATTTCAAAAATATGGACTAGAATCAATGCTTGTATTTAAGCCATTTCTACGAATTGGAAGAGTAGAAACAGAACGGTCATTTGCACATCACCGAAGATGAGCTTGTTTCTTGTACCAATGAATACAAAAAAATACAAGAAGTGACGACGCAAGAAGATATACGTACCTTCTCTTTCTGTTTGTATATTGCATCAATTTTCTTCATGAAACTCTTAGCAACTGAAAACACAGAATAATCATAACCTCGGACAACAAATGATACAATTTAAATCCCTAATAACAGCAAAATCCAAAGGGGGGAAATCCTACCAATAATTTCTTGCGAAGCTTATGGAAATAGCGCATTCTGACCTTATCGAAGTAACCGAGATGATACTTGTCGAAGAGGATGCAGTGGTGGTGCATTCCACCGGTGTTTCAGCGACCTCCAGGATACTTGCGGTGCTTGTCGATACGTCCGTGCCCAGCCCTCACGTGGCCTTGCTTCTTGCGGTTCTTCTTGAATCTGGTCCTCATTTCTCTGGCGACTTTTGGGTGGGGTGGGGTAGAGAGGGAACGGCGACGCTGGAGAGAAGATGAATGAGGGTTAGGGTTTTTATCAACCGTTATATATCTTAAAAGACTATATGTAACGGAACAAATCCGTTATTAAAAAAAAAGACGCACATATGTAACGATTTATAATAAATCGTTACCTATTGTGTCTAAAAAAACACACATATGTAACGGTTTTTATAGAACCGTTACGTATAATACCCAAATATATAACAGTTTAATAGTAACCGTTACATATACTATGGAAGGCACGCACATACGTAACATTTTTTTAAAAAACCGTAATGTGTACATTGTTTGTAACGGTTTTAACACAAAACCATTATGTATCTACTGTTATGTATTTATGTTTTTGTAGTAGTGTTTGAGTCCAAGGTGGGACTCGTCCTGAGAATGAGTAAGCTGTTGGATGACATGTTAACCTTCCAAATGTTGATGCATTTTCAGTCCTCATTTATGACTAGATTCCCATGAAAGGAAGTGCTCATCTTCAGTCGCTGAAGAAAAAACAAGCTCCAAGGCAAAGTTAAATGACACAGCCTCAAGCCATTCAACTGCTAACACCGCTCCATCACCAAACTAAAAAATATCTCATAAGTTGATTTCAAGATTTGCTCTAATCCGGATGAGATTATTCCATTCACTGGAATTCCCCATCCAAATTATGGAGCTGATTACTTTAGGAACACATTTCTTCCTCTCTAGCTGAATGAAGAAAATATTCACACTTTCTATAGTGGTGAATATGCAGTTAAAATTGCACAAAAAGAAGTGATCAATCTACTTCTCACTCACTTCACCTTTGTTGCTAAGAATGACCAGGAGTTGTTCAAGCAACTACACTGATACTTCTATTGGTTCAACTAGAGACACTCAATATCTACCCAGTCTCACTTCTTGCTAACTGCCTTTCATGGTATGAGCTACTGGCAACGTGAAGAAACCTGAAGCATAAAATGGATAGGTTCATCTAATCCATTTCCTCCAACCATTGTGTAAGTTCAGCGCATCATGAATCACAGACTTGCCAACAAGATTCCAGCAACCATTCTACTTGCTGAATTAAGAACCACTATCATGCATCAAGAAGAAGTAGCTGCTTATCAACCAGTCAACCAACCAACAGGTTCACACTGTCGACAGTTAAACTTTGATAATCTATCAAGTCAGTCAGCTAGTCCATCTTGCCAAACTGAACCCGCAACTGAAAGGATAGAACCGAGTCTATCACACTCTCAAGCAGTTGCATCCTAAAAGAGTCAAGACCACAATGGTGATAAGGAAAGTGAAGATAAAGACACTGCAATGTCTCTAAATCTGTTATCCAAGAGCTACATCACTCCCCTACTCAAATCCAGCTAAAAAGCAGGTCAACTAGCTCTGCATTAAGTTCAACTCAGTTCACCTCACAACTTCAAAGGAATCCCATATTTTCTTAATCAAAAGTCGAGAAGTCCACCAGTTGATCCTAAGAAACTCCATCAAATTGTGAGGAAAGCAAAGTTTGAGCTAAAAATAAACACTTCTGGATCAACGTCAAAGAGGAAAAGATCAAACTGCTCAAAAGGAAGCAGTGAACTGAATCCAATTCGACCGTTCAAGAAAAGAAAAACTTGCAATATTCTGATCCTGCTCACTTCTCTGCAGAAATGAAACTTTCATTTCACACGCTAGATATAAAACTGCTCGTGGCAAAACTGAAGAAAGATAAATTCATAGACATGGAGCTTCTGCAAGCATGTCTAGTTTCTGAGAAATTTCATTAGCTCTTTCATTCATTAGATGCAACCGGCCTGCTCCACTTCTTCAAGATTATGCCTCTCAAGTATGTGCCCGAGAAAGTTGCAGAGTTCTACTACAACTCTGAGATTATTGGCAACAATATCATCTCAACTGTATATAATCATGTCATCACTATCACTAAGGACACAATGATCTCAATGCTTCTTCTTCCCGGTGAAGAACCTGAAGTGTTTGAGCTCACTCTCCCCAACAAGAAAGAACTGTGAAATGTATGGAAGTTTCCACATGTAAATCATCAGGATTTTTCTCACAGACTAAAGGATAGTCTACCATCGGAGTTTATCCAACTGCTAGATATTGCAGCCCATATTCTGCATAGGAACTTTGAATCAGTTCAGTTCTTCGATGCCAAGTCGCATCTAATGCATGCTCTTCACTATGAATGCAAGGCAAATTAGGCATCCTTTATCATTGATCAACTCAGACACAATGTTCGGCATGAACAGTTTGACCACAAAAATGGAACCTTTTGAGAAAAGGTCAATTTCACAAACCGCATCAGTCTCATCATCCTCAATCAAATTCGAGAGCAAATCCCAACTAGTGAAGCCATTGGGCGAAGGGACATAATCTCAACTATATTCTCTAACTAGAAAACTGGCTCGAAGGCTACCTACAATAAAAGAAAGTAGTCAATGGCTGATATTGACAGCCACAGCCGAGGGAAGCAACCGATGATTGAAATCGAGCCACTCACTTACTCTAGTGGCCAGTTAAATGTTCCCACAAGCTCACACCCCTCCATCTCTGCCATAAATGACTTCATCAAAGCTAAGTTCACACAAAATCTTGATCTTCAGCTTCATAGCTGTTTTAGCTCCATTAAGGGTGTCAACCCTCAATTGTTCTCAAAGTTACGAAGATATCTCCAATTGCATCTTTGGAGATTCTAAGTAGATGAAGTCACCTTACTTTATCTCATTAAAACTCACGGCAAATTATTCTGGATCCAAGAAGGAAACTGGAGCAAACATTGGATGAACCATCCACTCTCCACGCTGCCAACACTCCCAGAAATTATAGATTCAATGATCAAACAAATCCAGTTCGAAGTACCAGTAAAGGCTCCTCTTCCAGACAATGAGCCAACCTAGTCATCTTCAACATTGCCCCTCGAAGACATCTCAATACCATCTGATGATGAGCTCTTCACCAATCTTACAACTATCAACTTCAGAGATCAAGATCACTCTCATCTTCTAGATCTTGGTCACCTAATGCCAACTGAAAAAGCTTATGAGTGGTTATCCTCACCCATGCCAAACCCTTCTGCCCTCCCTACACATGACAACAACTTGGCAACCACATTCACACTTATGCCAAGCATCTTTATCTCATCATATGATCTGCCACAGTCAGCCCCCTTTGATAATGTTAAAAGGGGAGAAAATTATGAAAGATATGATGATGGAAATCTAAATATCTGGGAACAGCTTCAGGGGGGAGCCTAGTTCCAGAATAAGCACAGTTCCAGGGGAAAGCCTAGTTTGAAAGGGAAATTTAGCTTCCAGGAGGAGATCATGGCATTCAAGAAGGACTCCAGCTCCAATGGGAAGCCAAAGAGAGAGGTGAATCGAGCAAAAAGAGAAGGGGCTAAAAAAGAAGAAGAAACTAAAGGGCTGAAGTTCTTAGCAAAACTGAATGTAGATTGTAATATATCTAATCAGTTGTCAAATCATTTAGTTTCTCAACTTCTAAATGAAGCTAGCATTCTGTCCAAATTTAGTTGATACGTTAGTTCTAAACCCGTTTTTCCATCATCATTGCCAAGTTTTGACATCATCAAAAAGGGGAAAATTGTTAGGAAAAACTATCAAAAGTAACCCTAAATGTAGTTTTGATGAGATGTCAAAACATGTCAAAATAATTCTTGAAAAACTGAAGGCATTAAAGATCTGAACTGAAAGTTGAAGCTAACCGAATCAAAACATAGATAAAGATGCAAATTGTAGAGCAAGTGGATCGAACTGATGATCCAGATGACCTAACTGAATGACCAAGTCAAATAGCCTGAAGTTTAGCTGAAAGTTCAAAGTCAACCGAACTGCTGAAGATGATAAGACAGTCCATCTAACAACTAAAAAGTGCTCAACTGATGACCAAGATTGAATTCAGCTTAACTGAAGAGCAAGTCAACTCAACCGCTGAGGCAAGTATCAATGACAACTGAACTGACGACTATAAGTACTCAACTAATGGCCAGAACTGAAGATTAGCCGAACTAAAGCTCAAGATGAGTCAACTGATGGCCAAGTTAATTATGAGACCAGTCAAACTGATAATTAAGTCAAACCAGGCAATGGTTTGTAACCAGTTGAACTAAAGAGGAAGCTCAACTGCTCAGCCAAAGAAGTCGAACCAAAGCGTTAGCCAAACAGATCAGCAATGATCAGATCCAAGATCTCTAATTGAAGAATCAAAGGAGTTAATGCCCAACAGAGATCGATTGGCAGAGCAACGGCTACATCAACTACTCCAACGACTATGAGAACCAATAGACCATTGATGAACCAATCGATCTTTGATTATTCAAAGAGGACTCAACGGTCACAAGATCACTCCTCTATGAAAGACGAGTGAATCAAATTTTTAAATACTTTCACTTCTCGAGAAATAACTTTCTATTATCTAAACTTTCGTAAGCATTCACAACTAAGTTTTCTTCTCCCCCCCCCCTTCAGCTCAAGTTCAAAGTACTGTTTCCAGCTGCCAAAGTCACAACTGAGAAGAAGATCTCCACATGCTATAAGCATCCAATTCACTATTGAAAGTCTAGCCAAAGAAGTCTTCTCAGTTCATGCTATACAACAATCAACTACCACAACTTAACTCAAGGAGCAATATCAGTTGATACCCCTGTTCAAGACTAAACATCTTGAAGATCTAAAGAGATCTAAAACCTTGTAAAGACGACAATAGCACCTAACTTTCCAGCTAAGTGTGAGCCGCTGCTAAAGAAATTATCGCCGCAATAGCTAGCTGCTGGGGACTGCAAGTGTAAGCCGTCGACCCCGTTGAGGTAACACTGTAAAGTAACTCACTGTTACCAAGTTCAGCAAGTTTCTGTTCATTGTATAATTTGTAAAGTTAACTCAAGTTATATGGTAGATTTTCCCCTCTGCGGAAGGAAGAGATGACGTAGAAGTTTGAGACTTCGAACCTCTATAAATCGATTGTGTGCCACTACAAGAAAATCAAACTTTAGTGATGAAAATTTGGTGAGAGTATGAAAATACTGTCACTAAACACATGATTCTTATATTTTTAATTAGAGTAAAAAAATTACATCACTAAATGTATAATTTTTAATGAGGAATTTTCAAATCCCTTAGTATTTGAATATAATCCTCTCACTATTCATTACAATTAAAAAAAAGCCCTCACCATTATACAATATAAATGTTACGGTCATTATTTTCCACCAAATCATTAGTCAATGTTCCCTAAATAGGACTAGTAAGAAGTAAATTTTTTACTCTAAAAAATTTATTAAAAGAGCCTCCAAATTCTAATCAATCTTTTTACTTTAAAAACAATAAAAAGGCCACTAACTTAATTAATATTTTTACAATTAGAAATATTGAATTAAAAATTAACCTATCTCTGTTATCTGAAGGCTGGCGGCTACAAAAAAAAAAGCCTGTGAAATTTCGCACAAAATTTTTCTAGAAAATCAGTTCTCTATCTGATTTTTTTGTGAATTTTATCAAGAATTTTGTGCTACAACGTTGCATTTCCTATTGAAGTGAGTTCACCAATTTTGCTTGGCTCCGGCGCGGACGTGATTTCCACAAGCTTTATCCTACTGAGTTTTAGGTATTTCATCATTCAGGTATGCCCCTAATATTGATTCTTGTGTTTATTTGTAAATTAGAATTGAGATTCCCATGAATATATCGGATAACTTTTATAGTGCCGATTTGTTGGCAAGTTCTGAATTTAATTCTCGATTATTGGATGTTCAAAAGATGATAATTGCAGTGTGATGCAAAAGATTGTGTTCTTATGAAATCGTGAATATTAATTAATAAATGGAGTACTCATATTTATCTTACCTTTAGTTTGATATTCAGTTAAACTTTACTATAATTAGATGGCGTATAACTTAACTGCTGAAAATAGGTCAAACATATTTGGTTGCCATCTTAGAATCTTCAAATTAGAATTTTGTTGAATGAAGTTACAAGGGATAAAAAATTGGTAAATTAAAGTACGAGAAAAATGTAACACCGGTGACTTTTAAGAACCACCAATTATGCAGCTTGTTCATTTGTTTTGTTGATCATTAATACTAATGTACGTCCAAAAACCTGATTGAGAAAAAAGGATTTAAAGATTCATACATCTAACCAAGTAATTGGAGAAAATTAAATTTGAAATTTGTTTAAACTAAAAACAAGCTTAGTATATATATGTAGATTCCCATTTAAGTAACAGGGGATGTTGTAGTTAGAATTATTTAAATAATTACCCGAGAATTTAAATAATCAGATAT
Organism: Perilla frutescens; assembly: GCA_026008535.1. Taxonomy (NCBI): domain Eukaryota; kingdom Viridiplantae; phylum Streptophyta; class Magnoliopsida; order Lamiales; family Lamiaceae; genus Perilla; species Perilla frutescens. Next base: position 38,033,753 of record BRKX01000020.1, on the reverse strand, counting down.
TGTGAATATAATTGCAAATAATCAGATATTGTTAAGTGGAAGTTAATAATATAAAGATTCTTGAATTGCTAAAATAAGTATAGTTCAAATTAGTACCTCTGTTGTAGTTTATAAATTATGGTGCTTTTTGTAGAAAGAAAACGCCATGCTTAGTAGTTAGTAGTATATATATGTACTTATAGTAGTCCTCATGAGCTTTGTAGAAACTATTCTTTTTTCTTAAGAGTTGTTCTAATAGGCTTTCTTTGCTAATAATATTTTAATGAGACGATCATTTAGGAGTTAGATTGTGGATTATCTTTGTAAAAGGAAAAAAAGATTTATGGATGTATAAATTCTCTACAAGTCTCTGCCTATTTTCGGTTTATATTTAATTTATTTTTTTCTCATTAACAATATATTTACTATTACATTTGATCTGTATAGTTTTATCTTAATTGCTTACTCTTCAAACTATACACAAAGCTCACAGAAGCTGCACACATTAAGTTAACTGAAAATCGACAAATTGATCTGTGCACCGATAATTTTAAATCGAGTCAAAGGGCTCCGATCATATTCCGTATTTGAAGCTTAAAGTTTTTGGATCAGTTTATTCACCCCCCCTCTAAACTGATTCTAACTCGTCCGGGACCAACAGTTATCCTTTTCATGGGAGTTGTGACATCCCCATATGTCCATATTGACTGAATTCCTTTTTTGTTTAAAAAGATTAGTACTTGGATAAATTCTTCTTATTATCTATTGATTTTAGGATTTTATTGAATTAGTATTGAATTTTCCTTTGTATTTAAATATTGATGCTTGTTGTAAACTAAAGAGAGGCGAGAGAAAATATGAATTGTGTGTATTCAATATGAAGACCAAATGCCTCTATTTATAATAGTACAAGAGATAGGGTTTTAGAGTTAGTAACTTGACCATCACTCATATCATATATATCTATTAGATATATTTACAACACTCACCCTTGAGTGACCAATCTCTAAAACAAATGTTGCCTCATTAAAACCTTGCTAGAAAAACCCATTGGGAAAAAATCTAGTCGAAGGAAAAAGAGTACAACTGCTCCCCCTGATCTTGAGATCATTGTAGATCTTGGAGTCGGCGCATGCCGATCTTGTGTACCAATTTTCTGAATATTGATGTTGGTAATGTCTTTGTGAATAAGTCTGTCAAATTGTCACTTAAGCGAATTTGTTGAATGTTGATATCGCCATTCTTTTGTAGATCGTGTGTGTAGAATAACTTTGGGAGAAATGTGCTTTGTCCTATCACCTTTGATGTATCCTTCCTTGAGTTGCGCAATGCAAGCAGCATTGTCTTCATACAAAAGTCAAAACAGTTGGAGTGATCTTTGATGAAGGTAATCCGCATGACTCTTGGATGTGACTTGTCATATTTCTCAACCATACACACTCTCGACTTGTTTCATGGATTGCAATGATTTCAGAATGATTTGAGGATGTTGCAGTCAAGGTTTGCTTCACAGACTTCCATGATATAGCAGTTCCACCACATATGAAAACATAGCCAGTTTGTGACTTGGCTTGATGTGGATCGGATAAAAATCCTGCATCTGAATACCCTACCAGAGAAGAATCGGAATTTTCCGAATAATATAATTCAAGGTCTATGGTACCCTTCAGATAACGTAGAATGTGTTTAACACCATTCCAATGTCTCAAAGTGGGTGCAGCGCTATATCTTGTGAGAAGATTTACAGAAAAAGCTATATCTGGTCTAATATAATTAGCCAGATAAGTTAATGCTCCAATTGCACTTAGATATGGTACTTCAGGACCAAGTATCGTTTCACCATCTTCAATAGGTCGAAATAGATCTTTCTTCGTATCAAGAGATCTAACGACGATTGGTGATGCTAATGGATGTGCATTATCCATGTAAAAGCGTTTTAACACTTTTTCTGTATATGTGGATTGGTGAATAAACGTTCCTCCTCGGACACGTTCAATTTGCAAACCAAGACAAAATTTTGTCTTTCCCAAATCTTTCATCTCAAATTCTTTCTTCAAATATTCAGCAGTTTTATTGAGCTCTTCAGGAGTCCTAATTAAATTCAAATCATCAACATAAACTGCTATAATTGCAAATCCACTTTCGGTTTTTTTTATGAAAACACAAGGGCAGATATCATTATTTTTGTATCATTCTTTCAACAGATACTCGCTCAATCTATTATACCACATATGGCCAGACTGTTTCAGCCCATACAATGATTTTTGCAGTTTAATCGAAAACATGCTTTTGGGTTTTGACTTTAATGCTTCAGGCATTTTATAACACTCCCCCTTGGACATTACGACGTGATGTTCATGCCTCGTTAAAAACCTCGCTGAAAAACCTAGTGGGAAAAAATTAGTTGAGGAAAAGAGTACATGGCATACGTTTATATGTGTTGCATTAGTTGCCTCATTAAAAACTTTCACTAAGAAAACCCCATGGGAAAAACTTAGTAAGGAAAAAAAAGTACAACCATTGAGCCTTCAGAGAATAATGTAGACTTACAGGGCCTAATCTTCTAGATTATTTTGAAAATTATCGCTCCCCCTCAAAACTACAATCATTGGAGCGAACTTTAAATTTCACAACTCTTCTAGAGTTTATATGTGGGTAAAAGAAAATAATACGTGTTACGTCAGGTAACCTTTAACTCACCCACTATTCATTTGTGCAACACAAATACATTGTCTTTAAATAGACAATAGGAGATAATATCATTCGTCGCGCTACACATAAAAATAACATAGAAAAAACCAGTCTCAAATATGACAATACGAGGATCAGAATATAGCTAACATTTGAATAGTCCACCAATGTCATGCCATTGTTTATTTCAATAAATAATATCTATAATTTGAAAATAATGGAGGATATAGTAATTGACATGCTAGTGTCTCATTGTAGAAAAACACTAAATCTTGCTTGCAAGTTATTTATAAATATGGTACCTGGCCAGGTAATCTTGCAAGATAAAATATTGTAAGGAACTGCTGGTCCTAAAATATCCTCATTATCATCTTTGAGTTTAAATAAATACTCATTCACTTCAAGTGATCTAACAATTATTGGTGTGTTAAATGTGTGAAGCTATTCATAAATAGAATCTCCATAAATTTTGAAATAGATTGGCTGGTGTATATATAAAATCACATAAGGTGATTCTCGATCTGCAAGCCGAGACAATACTTGGTGCTATCCAAGTCTTTTATTTCAAATACTCTGTCTTTAGGCATGAGTTAACTTTTCTCACAATAAATGTTGTGATGTTATACAATAAATTTTAAATCCATCAGGATTTGCATATAAATATTATCGTTCAATGACCCATATAAGTATGTGGTCACAATGTCCATTAATTGTATATCCAATGCTGAAATTACTGCCATTTATTTTATGTAGCGGAACATAATGTTATTGTTAATAGGAGAATATAATTTATGGAATATGGGTCTCTGCGTAAACCCATAAGCTACAACCTCTTTGTATGTCTCACCACCTTATTAATTTGTCATTTCTCATTCATAGAAATGCTCATTTGTGTCCTATTGAAACAATAATTGTTTCGCGGTTGAGCTTTACGCCTTTACCTCAATTGCTATTTTTCATTTTACATAATCAGAATATCATAATGCTTCTAGCAATCTGCTTTCATCGTAAGTTTTGGATCCAAATTATAAAAGCAATTGTGGAGACAATATATGTTGTCGACAACTACATTATTTATGCTATATATCTCTCCCATATTTATAAAATATATGGTACCTTTAATATTAAAATTAATCAGATCATTATCATTTCCCATAATATTTCGATCTGATTGTTCCGCAATCTCAGTATTAAGATTATTTGGTGCACGTGCAAATATACTGAGATTTTCATCTTCAAGACGATCCTCTTCAGGAGGTTCTAGGAGTTATTGCATGTCTTTGATTTTTGTTTTCCACGGATTTTACATTTCAAATACTTTTTTGCTTCTAGCGTCAATGAACTCTTTCGCTTCTGGCGTTGAGTAATCCGAACTCGAATCTATATATGTGGAACTTCCACAGTTTGTAATGCAAATATATTTAATAATAACTCCATTATGATAACTTTTGACAGTTATGAACTTCTAGTTCATGTAGTGCGTGAAAATATTTAATTCAATGAGAATTTTGCGGCATTATTTCAGTCATATCTCCCCCTAATGCCGATAAATGATCATAAAATCAACGTACCAATAAACTGATCCCCAATTATTGGCTCTAAATAGGTCAAATATGATAGAGTACTATTTATTTTTCTTTAATTAAAGAAAGTCAATATAGGTACGTTTTAGTGGTGATAACAAGAATTCATAGATGGGAAATGTTTCTTTTGTTATTCACACACTAATATAAAGGAGAAATGACCCGAACACTCATGTCATAATTCCAAACTTTGGGTCTTTAAATTTTTAATATATCGCAACATAAAATTGTTTGATTAAATAAAGGTATATTACAACCTTGATAACTTTTGAAAACTCAATTGGAGTAATATTCAAATCAAGATAGATATAATATTTAACAAATATTAAACTAAAAAAAATGATATTATATCATCAAAATCATCAATTAAGTTGCGCTCAAGTAATCATTGACATCAATATTTATTCTTATTTGCTGCTGGCAAATTGACATAACTGAGTTATGTTTCATAACTTTGAAATTAATAAGTAGTACCATAAAATCCAACTTCTACAACTTCTAGGGGCACTTTATAAGTCATTATTCTCCCCTCAAAAATGTAATTTTGAGTAATATAAATATTGTAAATAATCGAATTAAATGATCATTCAGGGATTGTATAATTAAATGTTCCTTCAGGGATTTCGAAGAAATAATATTGATCTATTGTCAATTATATCTTTCACATAAATCTTAATTGTCGATAAATAAATAAACCAAGTTATAGCTAGGTAGTGCAGGTTATAATCGAATATATAAATATTTTTTCTATATATGCAAAGTCAATTAATATCAACCAAATTATAGCTAGGTAATTATGACAGAAGTCGTGATATTTAATCTTGCCCATGAAATTATCATGAAACCATAAGGATTCAATAAATTAAGAATTCACGATATGAGCATAAACATAGAAGATAGAAGTTGATTCTTTTTTTTCATAAACAATATATATGGACTGCTCAATAACCGAAATTAAAATAACATGAAATAATAGTTTCTTCACGAAAGTATCCTTACTATCAACACATCGGCAAAAGAAATAACAATGTGACGGACAATATCAAAACTTCATACAAATTTTAATTACCGATGAAAAATATTTAATTCTTTTGCAATCTCTCATTATATTCACAATAATATAAAATATTGATTCACATCAAATTTAATCTCAAAGTTTTGATTTAGAAATTACCTCGTAAGAAAGACACGATTCTTTCCCATGACATACCTTCGATATTAATTCAAACTCAATTGGCTAGAGACTCGTGCTGATAACGTGTTGTAAACTAAAGAGAGGCGAGAGAAAATATGAATTGTGTGTATTCAATATGAGGACCAAATGCCTCTATTTATAATAGTACAAGAGATAGGGTTTTAGAATTAGTAACTTGGCCATCACTCATATCATATATATCTATTAGATATATTTACAACAATGCTTGGATAATATCTCATTATTATAAATATTTGACATTTTAGTGCTTAATTTGAAATATTATTTAGATTATTTACAATTTGAAAATATAATTTTATTTTTATAAAATTTGTGCAGAACAGTATTATACGTAACGGTTGAAAAAAAAATGTTATCTAAATATAAGAATACGTAACAGTTAAAAAACCGTTATCTAAATAGAAGAATACGTAACGGTTTAAAAAAACGTTATCTAAATAGAAGAATACGTAACGATTTTTAAAAAAAAAGCGTTATCTAAATACAAGAATACGTAACGGTTTTAAAAATAGCGTTATCTAAATATAAGAATACTTAACAGTTTTAAAAAAGAGCGTTATGTAACTGAAATAATATGTAATGATATTTCATCACTACTACAAAAAAGCATTAAGACAACGGTTTTTAACCGTTGTCTAGTTACATCAAAAACCATTGTAAATTTGGGTGTTGTAAATTTTGCACGCACATAGACAACGGTTTCAAAACCGTTGTAATTTTACAACGGTTCCCAAACCGTTGTCTATCTGATGCTCCGCTGTTGTCTATCACCCAGAATAACAACGGTTTTTTTTAAACTGTTGTAATTTTACAACGGTTTTCGACAAAACCGTTGTGATTTGACAACAGTCACACCAGATTCATGACTGGAGAACTATATAAAGACATTTAAAGTAACTAGATAATCATTTGAGAGAGCTAATTTAATTCGCTAAAACCTCAACAACTCATTTAATATTAAGAAAAACACATAAACATGCAACTAAAGTAATGCCACTTTGAACATCAGAGTAAAAGAAATGTAGAAAGACATGTATTACTTGGCTAGGGGTGTTCAAATTTGGGGAGTGTTTGAGCATAAGAATGCATAATGCTGTAAGAGTTGAAACCATTAAAGATTTTTCCTCAAAAATTGTTCTTCTTCGGATCTGCATAATCAATGCCTGAAAACATAGAAATAAGATCAGAATTCATAAAGAAGCAATTCAAAAGGAGAAATGAAGATAATCAACGATGCTAAAATGAAAGAAAACTCGACCGCCTAAAGACAGAGATCTATTGACCTCAGATGAGTTCTGATTCTTGTAAAACTCAGCATTGAGAAATCTCTTCTTTTATTCTTATAAAATAAAAATTTATACTCAAATATAACATCAATCACCAAGCAATACACCCGTATCCTCGGATGTCCTATATAAAAATTCAAACTATTATTGTTAGAGAAAAAAATTAAAACATATGATTAAACGAAATAGCTTGTTTCAAGACAAGAACTAGCAACGAAACCTAAAGTTGGGCCCTATTGAAAAATATTGATATAATCACTTACAGAAAAATGCACCAATAATTAGAGAACCGCTAAAAAAGAATCTAAATTTAGAAAATTTCAGTAGCTAAATAAACAAGAGATTTACTCACTTACTCCCCATCTGTTAGGTGCAACCCAAACTGCTACATTTGTTTGAGGGCAATTGGGTATTGATACTACACAGCCCTCCTTGTGTTGATACTGCACAGCCCTCCTCTTCGATCTCAAAACCAGAGCCGCTACCTTCTTGGATATGTTACCCTCACCCAAGCCACATCTGTTAAGACACGAGGCTTTACATCTCGTATCTAAGAATCAGCCACATTCTCCCAGCTAAATACTGACTGCCAGCTCTCCATTACTTCAACATGACAAAAAAAACAGTAGAGAAACACATTAGTGTCTTGTTTTAACACATGGAACTCAGCAATGACACGACACTAGAGCAAAAGAGTAGGATTACTATGTTACTGGCTTAGCGTCACCATCTCACCCAAACATGCAGTCAATGAAGCTTATATCAATCAGAAACTATAGAGATCATGAGGTCTGCAGAGTCATAGACAAGCTCAAATATCAATTACAGAAAGAATTCAGAGATGTTAGTTCTCTTTATCAAAGAAGTGTGTCGTAATTTTCCAAATATGACAAAATGTGTTAATGGCCTGCATATGCAGATGGTATATGGTAAATTACATCATAGAAACTCTTCAATATATATCATCAAATTCTAAAGGACACCATACTTCATTCATTGGCATACCTCCCGCATCAACTTCATTTATTGTCATCTTAACAAATTTAGAACTTGTAAACTTATCAATTTGTTAGTTTCGAAATGATAGAGTTCAACGCAGAGGCATAATTCTATAATATAACTCTTGCTCTCTTTAGCCTGTGACCAAATAAAGCTATAGCTACTAAAACTCTACTGGACGTTTAAATAATGAGAATAGAATTAGCGTACTAAATGTTTAAATAATGACATGAATGATTGAATAGCATGTAAACTAATTTTACGCATGCTTGCAAGAAAGAAATATAATCATAGAGAGCAAGACAAAATTGCATATGGTACAAACTGCATGCATGTAGGAATTAGTTTAGAATGCTACCACATGATCAGGAGACTAATGCAGAATGCATATTAACATGCCAAGACATTGATTATTCAAGACTTACTAAGGAGAAAAATACATAGTAGAGAATTAACAACATCTTTTGTGTGTACGTGTTCTGCGTGAGTGTTGTGGGTAAAGCAAGGTTATGAGAGAATTTCTTCTATACCTTAGTAAAAAATAACCAACAAGTACAGTAGGTCATAAACCCACTAATGTAATTGTAGTCTATTAAGTAGCCTAAATAGCATGTTTCCACTTACTTAATTCAGGAAAGAGAGCAGTCTTCTTTTGGTTCTTACATTTAAATTGCACTTAGCATCATCACCTTTGCAAACAACTTAACTATATAATCATCAGTAGCCAAGATCATGAAACTTTTCTAACTTAACCAATATGTCAATATAAATAAATTCAAAAAGAAAAGAAATATTAACAGCTATTAAAATTTGGTAAATTATTATATACATAAAACTGATAAGAGAAATTAACACATGACAATAAATGACAGAATGTTTTATGAGTTTTTAAAGCTATAACTATTGAAATTCATCTTTACTAAAAAAATTTGCATGTCTCTGGAACTAATGATGGTCTATGCAACCGCAATTAATCATGCAAATATAACACCAAACAAAATGCTAAAGAAAACCAAACAGAAAAAAACCACAAACATCAAGATCAAAATTCCAAGCAACTTCAAATCACACAATTTCACAAAGGCACGGAACGAAAGGTTATAGGCAAAAAATCCAAGATCCTATTTCATATAAAATCCAAGTATATAGATCCTCACAAATCAAAGCATTCAGCAACTCTTCACTAGAAAAAAAAAAAGAGCATCAAGTAACTCAAAACCAGCTCCATATAGATCAAAATACAATTTTATAATATCAATGGAGAATTTCTTTCTCATGCTTTTGAATTTTTGAAACATCATCATGACCTCAATTCTACAAATAGTAAAAACCTATACTTATATAAAATGGAAGAAAATTAGAAGAAATAACAAAATAAGCATATAACCAATGCAAATAACAAATATGTGAATACTTTTTAATTTAAATAGATTCAAAGGCATGTTCAGAGATGAGTCAGATCCGAGCCAGTGAAGTAGATTCGATCTTTTTTAGTGCTTATTCTATTATCGCATCAGAAAGTCATCGAGCAGGGCTGGATTGGGGTCCTCCTGAGTCGACTGCGGAAAGATACCCTTGATTCGGTTAGGCGTGAGTTAAAGGAGGAGCCTTTTGTCAGGAAAAGAACAGAGGTGTGGCTACCGGCCATCAGCACACCAACTTCTTAGGACGAGTGCCTCTTGGTAAGACCTTCTAAGTCCGCCAACTCTCTCTGAAGTGGATGAGGGTGAAAATCATGAGAGTTCTTTAGTTGATATATTGGAGATGGTCGGCACAGGAGATGTGTGAGTGGAGAGCTAGGGTTTGTAGGGACGATAAAGCGTACGGCGGTAAGGTGTTAGAAGCGGGAGAAATTTAGAAATTTGGAGAAACTAGTTTTGAATTTTTTTCATCCGTTTCGACGAATTGAAGGAGAAGGGAAAAAAAGAGGGCTTTTAGCCTTTCAAATCGGAAGAAGAGGCGTGAAAACTAGGTCATTCTCAGCGTTAAAATTTGGATCTTTGATTTTTTTATTAATTTTTTTAATAAATATAACGGTTTTTGTTAACCCGTTGTGGCGAAAAATTCACACATAGACAACGGTTTTACATGCACTCTTGTCTATATATGGATAAAGTCAATGATTTTGCATGAACTGTTGTAATTTTTCAGGGAAAAAGCGCCCATATTCAACGTTTTTGCCCAAAACCGTTGTAATTTAAAATTTTTCAAAAAACGTTATCAATCCTGTGTTGTCTTAGTCTATTTTTGTAGTAGTGCATAAAACCGTTACGTATAGTATATAATACATAAAGATTTGTTATAAAAACAGTTACAAAAGATCATAATACGTAACACTTGATGCAGTATAGATAATGGTTATAAACTGTTACGTGTAGTATATAATACATAACTATTTGTGCACTTTCTCTATAGTATGGGCTCGTCTCATACATAATATCGATTGTCACTCCTGATCTTATTCTTTTGATATGTTGTGAGTCGAGTAAGTAGCTCTTCATAAAGCATGAAATTAACCAAGCCAGCATACCATGGTGTAGCGTCCTTGAGGTAGAACAAGTACTCATATGGAAAGGCCTATGTAATGGGCAACGTCTTTCTCCTCATTAATTACTCTGCTCAAGTGGTCGGCCACTTAGTTTTGAACTCTACTTGTATCCTTAATTTCTCAGTTAAACTCTTGCAACAAAAGTATCCATCGAATGAGCCTTGACTTTGATTCCTTTTTTGTGAGCAAGTGCTTCAATGTGGAATGGTCGGTGTAAACCACACTCTTGGCTCCAAGCAAATAGGATCGAAATTTTTCAAAGGCAAAAACAATTGTCAATAGATCTTTTTCAGTCGTGGTGTAGCTGGCTTAGGCATGGTTCAACGTCTTTGAGGCATAATATATAACATGTTTCTTTTCCTTACCTTTATCCAAGTACCGCGCCCACAGCGTATCTACTGGTATCGTACATTATTTCAAATGGCATGCCCTAGTTTGGAGGTTGGATGATGAATGTCGTGATCAATTTCTTTTTTACCACCTAGATTCTTGACTTCTTGGGCACAACATGAATCGAACCTACCCCTTTGTTGTCAAAGATATGGTATATGATGCCCATATCTAGCAACTTGAGTATCTCCTTTTATTAAGACCTCCTTCATGGCAGGGTTCAACTTATGTTAGCCGGTTCTCTTCCATGAGGGATAATCCCTTGCTTATTATTACCGGCAAAGTTTTATTCTCCCCAAGATAAGCATACTTCAAGTGTTTCGGGAGATTTTTCGATTTTAGTTGTGGTGCTCTCTGCACCGAAGGTAGTATCATTTTTGTGTAATTTATGGTGGGTAATTTTTATTCCACCACTCCATGCGGCATTTCTTCCAGAGAGTACAACATCATGATTACCTCTCTGATGTCTTCATCTTCATCAAAGGCATCGTAGTCAGTCAACCCAACTTGTAATGCCCATTTCAGTGGCTCTTGATTGTTCATTCTGGAAAGAGTGGCTCATGTTTGGGCATAGCAATGAAAAAACAAATTAACTGATTCCAGATCCTGTGGGTAATTTATGGCTTCAAAAATGTTGAACACAACTAACTATCCATAGAACTCACATGTCAGTATACTCATATCAACATTAATCTTTGTGCGAGCAGTTTTCATGAATGGCCTCCCAAATAGTAGGACAGATGAAGATAGTGCCATTTTGCCCATGTCTAAAATATAAAAATTTACGGGAGATATTAATCCCCCTACCTTGACCAAGACATCTTTTATCAAGCCTTTAGGATAGACATTCGATCTATCTGCCAAGTGAATGATCACTCTCATCTCCTTAAGTGGTCCCGATTTTAGTTCCTCATAAATCGCCATGGGTATGACGTTTATTGATGCATCGAGATCAAGCATTACTTTTTTTATTTTCCTGTTTCCAATCATGCATGGTCTGATAAACATATTGGGGTCCTCATACTTTTGGATTATTTTCTTTTGTGGGACCGTGGAGATGTTTTCTTCTTCAAAAAGTCTCGTATCATCTTCAAACCCGTACTTTTTTTATGAACAATTCATTTAGAAAACGGGCATAATGAGGGACTTTCCTAATTGCATCGAGTAATGGGATATTGATCTCTATTTTCCGAAAAACCTTAAGAAGGTCTTCTACTTCTTATTCTTTCCTTTCTTGGGCAAGACACTTAGGAAAAGGTGGCTTCCTTCCTATTTCCATGTCAGTCTTTTTGGGCTTAGTGATCGATTCCTCAGTCTGTTCATCTTTCTTCATTGTGCCTTCAGTGTTTCCTTCTAGCTCAGCACTTTCCACTTCCGCATCATTTTTTGTGATCACAACATTCACTTGTTCATGAAGGTTTACCACTTGGGAAGGCAATTGTCCATTTCTCTCTTTAAGTTCGGCAAGATCTTGTGCTAGTTGAGAAATTTATTTGCTCACATATTGCAAACCTGCCCTCATTTCCTGCTTGAATTTTTCAGTTTTTTATTGTGCCTTCACATTTTCTTTAGCCAAGGTATGAACTAACTTGGCTAGGCTAAGTTCTTCGTGTGCTCTCTGTGATGGTGGTGGCAGATCATGAGGTGGAACATCGTTCATTTTCCATCTGAAATGTAACATCCCAGATTTTCAAAGTTTATTTAGAAAATTAAAGAAATTAATTGGAGCATAAAGATGTTTCGGTTCTAAATCGCGATTTTAGGAGTTATTTTTTGTGAAATCATCTTTTTGAGAATTTCGATTCCAGCTCAGTCATGATCGATTTTAGTCACATTTGGAAGGTGTTGACCCAAGGAGCATGCCGGTATTTTTAGATTTCCAATCCAAGTTCGTTTGATGTCCTAGCGATGAAAAGCGTATTAAGTAAGAAGCAAGAATAGTGTTTTTCCGTAGGAGCGCGATCGTTAGAAATTCATGAAATCTCATGTGTTGACCGGAGCCTTGTTTCTTCAAACCTATCCTATAGGAAATTTCTCAAGGAATCCATTGGTATTCTCGAATTTTCATTTTGAGGTCAATCGAACGCTCAGGAATTTTATTTGTCCCTTGTGTGGAATAATAACTTTATTTTTGAAAAGAGAATATTTTCTCATTTTCCTTCAAGACGACTCGTTCTTTACCTTGAGTCGAGCTGGTTCAATAGTACTCAAGCCAACGAACCTCTCAATATTTTCAGATTTTGTGTCTGAGGTCATTTGGACCTCGACATCGAATAAAGCACCTTTTAATCAAACCTGGAATTTCTTTAGCAGTATTGTTGCACTGCAGTAGCTTGCAGAGGAAGCTTTGATTTCCCATATAAATAGAGCCCTCCCCCCCTTTCATTTCTTGCTCATTTTCATTTCTTTCTCCCCCATTCTTGGAGCACTCTTTGTGAGTGCACCTCCAAGACAACGAGTAGTGTTGGGCAAGTCGAGAGCGGAGGAGTGGAGGAAGAGCTGCCGCCGCCGGGAATCACCCAGGTGCCGCGGTCGTGGGGGACCCCACAGTTGTGGGGGTACCCTCTCAGCCAGAGAGATGCGCAGGCGCGGGAGGTGCCACCGGTGCGGGGAAGGCGCGCGAGTGCGGGGGTTGGTGCGGCTAGTTCGGCAGGGTTTCGTTCGGAGGCCATAACTTTTACCTCGGTCTGAACCACGAGGTCCATGTGTACTCAAATCGAAGCTCTTTCAAAGATCTACGTTGCTGTAGAGGCCAATCATCCGAAATTTCGATTTTTATAGTTGGATTTTCCGTCCCCATTTTTGGTAATTTCAGATGTCTAAATCCTTTTAATTCTCGTATTTTAAGTCATAGTTAAGGGTCAGGTTTAAATATCATTACGATTTCTTATTAGGATCTCGAATAAGACTGCTAAGTCGATGATCTTTTTTCTTAAGAGGAGGTAAACCCCGAGAAGACCCGAGAAAGGATTTTTGACTCGTTGCTTCGTCCACGTGCTCAATATCAAGGTGCTCGTCATTGAGGTGGGTGGTTCTAAACCAAACCTATGGTTTGAGCTATTAAGTTCTAGAAGCATGATAGGGCAAGATGAATATCCAATTAAAATATTTTATACTCTGCCTGATTAGTCTCTGTACAAGAAAGAAAATGAAAGGAAAGAAAGGAAGGAAGGAAGGAAGGAAGTTATAGCATGATTATGTTAATTGTTATTTGAGCTCTTGATAAAGTAAAGGATGTTATGATTTTGATATGATATCTTATAGTTGATTTATTTAAGGTATAGATGATCATGATCATAAGTTAAGTTTGTTGTTGATATTATGATTAAGAAAGGTTGTTTAAGTGAGTAATGCCTTGAAGGTTGATCATAGTATTCCCATGTGGCATTAAGATTATAGTCTTCATTAAGAAATGCAATATGGATGATTTAATCTAGGTTATGATTTATGCTAGTTTGATTTAGCATTGAGGCTTTGATATTAAGGATTGAATGTGAGAATTCAATGTTGAGGATTAAGTATTAAGGATTTAAGGTTAAGGTTTTGATATTGAATGTTATGATTCAATTATTGTTAAGCAGGTTTTAGAGCTCAAACAACAGTTTTATTACATTATCATGTTGTGACCTTCGTGTCACTAATGTTGATTCTTTATTAAGTAAAGGGAGTCACTGCTGGGTAATCCCCTCGCATACTTAGGAGGATACTTGAGGTAACCCCTCTTCTATCCGAAAGCAGGTCTAAGGGTGCAGTAGACATCAAGTTTGAGCCAGGAAAGGCGCCAGAAAAAGAAGTAAAAGGTTTTGCAGATATGGAGAGGGCTTTTGCGTTTTGCTCTCCATTTGCCGCCAGTTTATAATTGGATATTTCTAAAGTTTACAGAGTTTTCTCATAAAACCCCACTGAGTACATTAGTGATCACTCCCTCTTTTTCAAATGTTTTCAAGTTGAAATGCTGAGGCCAGTGATGTGCAGCACTGGTGGGGTTGTCTGAATTATTGCTCTATTTGGTTATGTAATTTTTCTTCCGCTAAGTTTCTGCTAAACACTTTGTTGTTAGTATTTAGTCTTGTTATAGGAGATTTGATCCTTGATATTATTAGCATGTCTGAAATGATACGATTCCTAAATATCAATAATGTCTTTGAGAAGCATGTTCTTTTGACATCACAATTATTCCTTTATTGATTCCGAGTTATTTTAAAAAGTCGTACTTGTTGAGCATTTTGATATTTATTCATTTTCAGTTGACCTATGAATGGGTTTTGCATGTTTATTATTGTTGTTCACCTATGAAGGGGCTTTACTGTTCAAGCACGTTTCTGCTTACCTTCCAGTTAGTCTTAAGTTGATTTCTTGCTTCGTCCTATGAATGGGACAGTGTGAATTATTTGATTCCGACCTGTTAATGGGTCATAGCTGTTGTGACCTATGAAGAGGTCTTGTTTATTTCGAGAGTCAAATTCCTATTTGTTTGTCATTGGATTCTGTTTAAATTTCAGTTGGCCTATGATTTGGCATTCATTTGACTTGATTGAACCCTTTGACCCGTTTGATTCGTTGAGAATGATAATTCTTCTGAGTCATAAAGTTAAGCTGCCTAGATTTTTGAGGCGCTAACTTAGTTTGATTCTAGAACACCCCTCCTGGATTTCCAAAATCTTGTGTATGTCTCTAGGGTTTTCTCCATTCATCTTAATGAAACTTGTCTTCAACTTCCAATTCCCGGTGATAGTTGGGAGCATAATGCCAATAGGATGCAGATTCATGTTAGTCAGAAAAACTAACTATCTCAGTATTTGACTTTCTCTTCAGTCATAATGACTTTTTTTTCTTGTGTGTTCCTTACTTTGTGGTCTCTTTCTTGCTCCGGGTTTCTTGGATTCTGTTTAAATTTCAGTTGGCCTATGATTTGGCATTCATTTGACTTGATTGAACCCTTTGACCCGTTTGATTCGTTGAGAATGATAATTCTTCTGAGTCATAAAGTTAAGCTGCCTAGATTTTTGAGGCGCTAACTTAGTTTGATTCTAGAACACCCCTCCTGGATTTCCAAAATCTTGTGTATGTCTCTAGGGTTTTCTCCATTCATCTTAATGAAACTTGTCTTCAACTTCCAATTCCCGGTGATAGTTGGGAGCATAATGCCAATAGGATGCAGATTCATGTTAGTCAGAAAAACTAACTATCTCAGTATTTGACTTTCTCTTCAGTCATAATGACTTTTTTTTCTTGTGTGTTCCTTACTTTGTGGTCTCTTTCTTGCTCCGGGTTTCTTTTGCGAGCAAGTCTTTCAGCTTGTTGTGCCCTCCGTGCTTCTGCTCTTCTCCTCCGTAGTGTTTTTTCAAGTTTCAGATCATACGCGTAGACTTCTATGGAGAGGTTGTGCATCTACCGACCAGGCTAACAAGTTGAGAAAATAGAATTACTTAGAATCAGCTCTCTGGCAACGTCAGCAATTCTGATGTGTGATCGTTTTGCGGTCAGAATAAGTCTTAAGAGAGACTTATCCTTATACCCACTGCAGGCGTAGCCAGCAAACATGAGTAAGGGTTGATCCTACGAGGAGCTATGAACTCTATCTTCCAATGTCACTAATTCTAAAAGTTAAAGGTTGTTGTGGTATCCATACTTTGTATGTAAGACTGTAAAGTAAAATAAACAAAAGAAAGCAAAGAAAATATGAATAGTAAAGTATTCTGAATTTGAGTGTCGATTCGAACTTAACAAACATTAGACTGATCATAGGCATGCTGATTACTTATACGAATTCAATTATCTGGTTAAAGGCACCGGATCTCCTCTGCGTGTCTAATCTATCATTTCAGTATAGACAAGAGATGATCTCTCATCCCCTAGCCCCTAACCTGTTGTCCAACCCCGATCTCTCAATTGATTGTAAGCAACAAGGTAAATTTATGCCCTAGATAGACCCAGATTATCTGCAGATACCGATCTCTCAATTTGCCCACAGTACCAGTGATGTATCTCATCCTTTTTATGATCAACACACATCTACAATTCATTGACCATGTATAGAGGTAGTAAACACAATTCTAATTAATGAGTGATTAGCTACGATTAACTAGCTTAACCCACTTTAATATAATAAAGAAAATGATTACACGACGGAATCAAATTCACACAGTTTAATGCCTAAAAGCCCCACAGTTCTTTACATGTTCATTAAGTTCTCATCATGTATTCAATCCAGAATAATGAGTCTAGCCGCTCATGCTAGATTTAGAACAATAATGAAAATGAATAAAAGAAGACATAATTGAAATGAAAATTTTACTTAGATTAATGACAAAAATGATCCAATACCAACGTTGGATTTAAGTACATAAAATAAAAACCTAGGAGTCTGCAGGCATTAGGCCTGAGATTGTTTGAACCGAAAATAAAGTTCATAACTAATATTGAGAAAATAAAGATTATATTATGTGTTTTTAGCCTCAACCATGAACTGGCTTATATAGGAGTACAAAGCACAAGTTAACTTCCCCCATAAGTTAGGGGATCTTCAGCTTGATCTGCAAATCACTGTGCCCATGACTTTCCATATATGACAAATTCTTCCCTTATTTAGAAGATCTGATTCACAGAATCTGTACTCACCGTACCCTATCATCGAGATCTAACCTTCCTTAGATAATCGATCAGCTTCTTAGATTCCAAGAATACGATCACACTTTCCATATATAGCTTTTTTCTACCCTCGGCGACTCGGGTGCAATGCTCCTGCCTCAGCTGGTAATGTTGACCTTATGCCCGCTCTCCTCTCCTTCTTCTGTAATCACCCGGGGTTGGTATGGGCACGATCATGAACTTCCCTTTCAGCACTGCTGGGATGATGAGCATTTCTACCATGCTTGAAAAAAAGCTTCCTGCTGAGAAGTTGTTGCCTATCTTGGTATCATTTGGCATCCAAATGACCTCCAAGGGTGATTATGCTGACTCATGCCTCCTTTATGCCCAAACTGGCTCTTTCCAACTCAAAAAAGAGAAAAAATAAAGGACAAAAGAATGAGAAAAGGAAGTAAAAACACGAGAGAAATTGGACTTATCACCCACAACCTCACAATAATGGCAGATGATCTTCCTTCTATTCGATGTGCTGTGGAAAGCAACATTCACATTATTTCTGTAGGAGATCTTCTTGTGATGTACATTCTGGGAAATGTTCTGCACTTCCTTAGGAACATCATTATTTTGGTGATGCTCCATTTTTGCTTTGACAAACTCTATTATTCCAAAGCTTTGTCTAGAGTATCCAAGATCATGACAAACCTTTGCAGTGTATCTTGAATTGAGAATCTCGTCCAGATTCTTCATACCATTATTGAGAATTTTGATATTTCTTATAATCATCTTTAAGTCTTCATTGACTTGCTCAATGAACTTTTTCTAATCACAAATGGTCTTTTGTAGAGCAGCTTCATTGTCCATCACAGTTAAATCTTTTCTTGGTTGATCTTCTGGTTTTTCAGGATAAGATCTTTATTGATATCTACAACTTCTAGTTATTTGTTGAACATCTCTTGATATGTGTTTTCAAGATCGATGCCATTGATTTCTTCATCATCTCATTCATGGTTGATGGAAAAAAGATCAAAATGTGATTCTTCTTTCTCCATGGCTGTGAAAGCTATAGATTCATTTTTTGAATCTGATCCGCTAGAACCTGTTTTTTCTTTACTCATATAGGCATTGTAAGTCTTCTTTTTCTTCTTCAAAATGTTGACACATTCTTTCTGAATGTGTTCAAAGCCTTCACATTCTCTGCACTTTATTCATTTACTTTGATCTCCATCTTGATCGGAGTTGTTCATGTTGAAAGACTAACAGAAAAATTACTTCATGTTGTTGAACTTGAAGGAAGGTTGATATTCAACCCTTTTTAACAAATTTCTGAGATTCTTGGTGATCAGAACCATAGAATTCAGCAACTCTTCATCAGGAACATCTTTATGAACTTTTTCAGGAATCTTTTCTGAGGTTTCAGCTTTTAAGGCAATTCATATGTCTTTATTCATGCTCTTATCTTCTTCAAGATTCATCTCGAAGGTCCTGAAAGAACCTATCTGCTCATCCAGTCTCATACTTCTTATATCATTTGCTTCTTCAATGGCAACAACCTTGTAAGAAAATCTCTTCGGTAGATATATCAAAGCTTTCCTTACCAGCTTTTTATTTGTCATTACTTCACCTAATGAAAAACTCTTCTTAGATATACTCATTAAGTTGGCATTAAACTCTCCAATGGTTTTAAAATCTACCATCCTCAAATTCTCAAATTTAGAGGTAATATTCTGAAGTCTTAAGAGTCTGATAGTGTTGGTTCCTTCAAAGGTTGTCTCAAGCACGTCCTATGCAGCCTTGGCAGTCTCACATATAGAGATCAGGCTAAAAGACTCTATGTCCATAGCGGAAAATATGGTGTTACGAGATTTGGAGTTAGCATTGAACCACTTCTTTTGCGGTTCGATCAAGTCTTTCTATAGAATTAGAGTATACTTATCATCATTGGAAAGTGATGCTTATTTCCATCCTCCTGTGACACTCTTCCATGCTTGATCATCGATGGATCTGAGAAATACATGCATCATTGCCTTCTAATATGGATAGTTGTTATCTTCTAAAAGCAGGGGCTTGATTGTGGATCTTTTTTCTTTGATGGAATTTATGGTGAAAATGCACACTCCTTATGATCGGTATCTGTCTGTAAATGTTCACAGAAAAGATTGTGAATGTTGTAGGATAAAGTTCAAATAATGTTCATGAACATTATTATGAACTTAATGTAATTTGCAGAATGTAAAACACACAAGAGTTTGGTAAACCCTGTTCGGTCAACTAACCTACGCTAGGGGGGCTTGTCAAGTCCATGGAAAATAATTCACTACTCCGGTGTCACGTTTACTTAGGCTATTACACACAACTGACCTCCTGTCACTCGAAATCCTTTCTACCTGTATACCATCTTTCGTTAAATTAAATTGTGAGATCTCATCACAACCTAGATATCTAACCTATCTACTTTCCATAAAAAATCTCTCCCGAGACTCCTTTAGACAATGTATGAAAAGTGTTTCAATACACAATGACTAGAATACTAAACTCTAGTCTAAACTCCGCAATCGAAACTAAGTGTCTCAAAATAATTAGAGCTCTTGAAATAATCAGTGTAGTTCTTCTATTCGGTGTGTCTCCTAATAGGTATGTATCCCAGACTTATTTATAGATGAGTAATACAGCGTTAACAAGAGAACAGATGTCCTAATCATAATCGGAAACTAATAAGAAAACTTTCCTTATTCGATCCGAGACCTAGGACAATCCAAGTTAGGATTTCTTTCATCTGTAGAACTATGCTTATGTCTTCAATATCGTGCTCTTCAAACTGGATAAGGTATCTTCTAGAATGATCTTTGAATCTCATCTTGGTTGGAAATCTCGAACAGCTTCATCGATCCTTGGAAGAACAATCTGGACCAAAGATATTCATGCAAATGTTCACGAACATTGCAATGAACATTATTGATCTTGAACCTTTACTTCAGATAGTACAAATGTCTTGTATGTTTACAGGTTGACTTCAGGCTATCACTCAAGCTAGCTGGCAATACTCAGCATGTTGAACAATCTCTGTTGTGGCACAATGCACAACAGTCTTTATCTACAGCTCAATCCAAACTCCTTACATCTTTATGAACGTTGTCCAGAACAGTAGTTATGTACTTGGAAAAACTAAAAACTTCAGTGATTATTTAATGCCATACGGATGAATGGCAATTAATCACTATAACAAGTGCAATGTATAGCACTTGATAAAAAAACATAGTATGCAGTATGGCACCACTAATCCATCTTGACTAAGCCTTCTTTGATTGGTGTCAAGCACAACACTAACACATGGCTCAAAAACCAAATACTTCACGAGATGTACTTTCAGTAATGTTTTCGTTTTGAACACAAAATAACCTGCTCTGGTGTCAATTGAAATCACACACTCCTTATGAAGTATTTGTGTACAAACATTCACATGAAAGTACTTGAATGTTGTTAGATAAAGTTCAAGCAAATTAGTTTTAATAAAGCATACAAAGCAAATTAAACATTAATTTATAGAGGTTTTACTTACTGTCATCAGTGAACTCAACAAAAGCAAAATGAAGGATGGATCTTGGGTCTCCACAAACACTCAATCCACAACCTTAATCCCCTACAAAACAGACAGACATATATAATAATCTTTCAACACACCAGCAACAAACAAACAAACTAATATTAATTAATTGTTCCAACTTCCAATATATATATATATATATGTGTGTGATCATATGATCACCTGACCACAACCAAGAAATAGCGCCGCTAGCTCCTCCTCAGTGATCTATTTTTTAATACAATCAGAAAAGAAAGGCAGGCGTTGTCATCACAAATTCAACATATCTCTATCAACTATGAAGCTACATACAATACGTACGTGATGATCAATGTCCGAAACATAAACAGTCCTCTGTATGTTGTCTTATCGTTGAGCAACCTTTGTTCTACTACTCATCCTTTTCTTCCCATGAACCTCAACCGGTGGTTGTTCATAACCATTTTTCCTCTGCACCGGAAAAAATAAAATAAAAAATGAGACATCAACTCTATGCAAATTTATCAAGATAGAGGAAACCAAAAGCTACTCCAAAACAAGTACGTACCCCTCTACGTCCAATATTGTTTTTAGCAAATGCATTTGAGTGAATAGCATTAGCAGCTGCAACGTTGCCTCCAACATTCCTCTTCCTCCTCATATTCCAACTAGGTGGAGCCACAATTTCTTGAGCCATTGGGTTGAATTCGAACAACATTTCTTGATTCCTATTCTTCGATCGCCGCACGTCGCTCTGTAGCTTCATCAGTGTCATCTTCTTATCATTTGAAAAGGGTGAAGTTAGTTTTAATAAAACATACCAAGCAAATTAAACATTAATTTATAGAGGTTTTACTTACTCTCATCAGTGAACTCAACAAAAGCAAAATGAAGGATGGATCTTGGGTCTCCACAAACACGGCAATCCACAACCTTAATCCCCTCCAAAACAGACAGACATATATAATAATCTTTCAACACACCAACAACAAACAAACAAACAAACAAATATTAATTAATTGTTCCAACTTCCAATATATATATATATATATATATATATATATGATCACCTGACCACAACCAAGAAATAGCGCCGCTAGCTCCTCCTCAGTGGTCTATTTTTTAATACAATCAGAAAACAAAGGCAGGAGTTGTCATCACAAATTCAACATATCTCTATCAACTATGAAGCTACATACAATACGTACGTGATGATCAATGATGAGTCCGGTACTAGCATTGATGGTGCAAATCCTGAGTTGCAGCTGAAGGGCCTTGTGACGAGATTACGAGTTAAGAAGTTGCAAGGCTACTTCTAATGATATGTGGAAAAGAAGTTCAAAGACAAGCGAGTCGAATTCAAACAACCTAAGTTGGTGAATTTGACGAGTATTGAAGATTGATAAAGAGAGGTGAAAATCTGCTCCAAACTGCCAGCAGTTTGACTCACAGTTTCTGGCGGAGTTATTCATGGTTAAAAAATATGCTCCAAAACGCATGTTATTTCGCCTACGGTTTCTGGCATATTTATTCACTTATTTTTTTATTTTGATAATTGGACCCAGTATTTTAAGTTAAGCCCAGTTCAAAATTACCAAGCCCAAGACTTGTAATTTTTGAACCCTAGGCTAGTATTTAAGGATATTTTTGCTCATATTGTTGCTCAGACTGAATTTGAATGAAATAGTTTTTTGCGCTTCATCTCGTCTAACAAACAAATCGATCGTTATTGGTAGAGTTTGAGGTTGGCAATTCAAACTTGAAATCAAGTGATTTGTTCATGAATCCAGTAGTGTATGGGTTAATCACGCCACGAAGTTCGCTCCATACTCGCGTTCCGAATTCAAGTAGATTCGGGGTTCATTTCGGATAAGCTTCATTTATCCTTTTCATTTTCCACCATCACCATGCCTCCATACACACTCCATATCATCCATCATCATCACCATTCACGTCCATATATCCATCAACATCAGATTTTCGAATTTAGCCTCAATTGTGTATTTATCGAGCCTTAAATCGCCTAAAATCACCACCGATCCATCTCACAAACTACACGTGAAAATTTTCTGATTTTTGGATGTGTTGTTACTGACTATTAATTAAACATTGTCCTAAAATTTGAGCTTTATCCGATGTCAT
The DNA here is from genome assembly GCA_026008535.1 of Perilla frutescens. Taxonomy (NCBI): domain Eukaryota; kingdom Viridiplantae; phylum Streptophyta; class Magnoliopsida; order Lamiales; family Lamiaceae; genus Perilla; species Perilla frutescens. Next base: position 38,010,769 of record BRKX01000020.1, on the reverse strand, counting down.
TCGATAGGTCAATTGATCAACTCAATTTCTAGGGTTCTCAGGAGATAATTTGGGGATTTTTGGGTATTGTGCTATATAATTCATTTCTTGTTGTTTAATTAAGTTTATTTGGGTTAATTGTTCATTATTGTTCAGTTGATTGTTGGGTTGAATCATATCTATAGTTGACGTTGTTCGATTCTTGATTTCCGCTTCGTGTTGGTCACATCACAGTCTCACATGTAGAGATCAGGCTAAAAGATTCCGTGTCCACAGTGGAAAATATGATGTTGAGAGATTTGAAGTTAGCATTGAACCACTTCTTTTGCGGTTCGATCAAGTCTTTCTATGAAATTGGAGTATACTTATCATCATTGGCAAGTGATGGTTATGTCTATCCTTCTGTGACACTCTTCCATGCTTGATCATCGATGGATCTGAGAAATACATGCATCATTGCCTTCCAATATGGATAGTTGTTGTCTTCTAAAAGCAGCGGCTTGGTTGTGGATCTTTTTTCTTTGATGGAATTTATGGTGAAAATGCACACTCCTTATGATCGGTATCTGTCTGTAAATGTTCACAAAAAAGATCGTGAATGTTGTAGGATAAAGTTCAAATAATATTCAGGAACATTATTGTGAACTTAATGTAATTTGCAGAATGTAAAACACACAAGAGTTTGGTAAACCCTGTTCGGTCAACTGATCTACGCTAGGGGGACTTATCAAGTCCATAGAAAATAATTCACTACTCCGGTGTCACATTTACTTAGGCTATTACACACAACTGACCTCCTGTCATTCGAAATCCTTTCTACATGTACACCATCTTTCGTTAAATTAAATTGTGAGATCTCATCACAACCTAGATATCTAACCTATCTAGTTTCCATAGAAAATCTCTCCCGAGACTCCTTTAGACAATGTATGAAAAGTGTTTCAATACACAATGACTAGAATACTAAACTCTAGTCTAAACTCCGCAATCGAAACTAAGTGGCTCAAAATAATTAGAGCTCTTAAAATAATCAGTGTAGTTCTTCTATTCGGTGTGTCTCCTAACAGATATGTATCCCAGACTTATTTATAGATGAGTAATACAGCCTTAACAAGAGAACAGATCTCCTAATCCTAATCGGAAACTAATAAGAAAACTTTCCTTATTCGATCCGAGACCTAGGACAATCCAAGTTAGGATTTCTTTCATCTGTAGAACTCTGCCTTTGTCTTCAATCGCGTGCTCTTCAAGCTGGATAAGGTATCTTCTAGAATGATCTTTGAATCTCATCTTGGTTGGAAATCTCGAATAGCTTCATCGATCATTGGAAGAACAATATGGACAAAAAATGTTCATGCAAATGTTCACGAACGTTGTAATGAACATTGTTGATCTTGAACCTTTACTTCAGATAGCACAAATGTCTTGTATGTTTACAGGTTGACTTCCGTCTATCAATCAAGCTAGCTGGCAATACTCAGCATGTTGAACAATCTCTGTTGTGGCACAATGCACAACAGTCTTCATCTACAGCTCAATCCAAACTCCTTACATATTTATGAACGTTGCCCAGAACAGTAGTTATGTACTTGGAAAAGCTAAAAACTTGAGTGATTATTCAATGCCATACAGATGAATGGTAATTAATCACTGTAACAAGTGCAATATATAGGACTTGATAAAACAAAACATAGTATGAAGTATGGCACCACTAATCCATCTTAACTGAGTCTTCTTTGATTGGTGTCAAGCACATCACTAACACATAGCTTAAAAACCAAATATTTACTTGGGATATTACACGGAACTAACTTCCCATCACTCGATACCCGTTCTACACATACATCCTCTTTCGATGAATTGAATTGTGAGATCTCCTCACAACCTAGACTCTCTCTATCTAGTTGCCACATGTATTCTCTCATGAGAAATCTTTTGACAGTGTATGAAAAGTATTTCACTACACAATGACTAGAACACTATTCTCTAGTCTAAAACTTACGACCGAAACTATGTGGCTCAAAATAATTAGAGCTCTTAAGAATTCTATGCAGAATCTATCTATTCAGTGCATTCGGTGGTTTCTAACAAGTTTGGTTTCATGTTATTTATAGAACAGAAACATAGTCTTAACTTAGAAATCAGAAGTCCTAATCTAACTGAGAATCTAATGAGGAAATTTTCCTTATTGAAACTAAAACCGATGACTTGTCATGTTAGAGCTCTTCCATCTTTAGACTTATGTCTTATCTTCAATCACGTGCTCTCCAAGCTTATTAAGACATCTTTTAAGCGGTCTTGAATCTCTTCTTAGTTGGCAAATTTTGAACAACTTCAATGATCCTGAAAAAAATAATCTGGACAAAAGATGTTCATGCAAACGTTCACGAATATTGCAATGAAGATTATTGATCTTGAACCTTCACATCAGGTAGTACAGCAAAATATTTTGTATGTTCACAAACTGAGTTTTTACTATCACTCAAGCTAGCTAGCAGTACTCAGTGTGTTAAACAATTTCAGTTGTGTCTCGATGCACAACAACCTTCATCTTCAGCTCAATTCTATCTTCACACTTGAACTGTCTTCATGAAGTTCAGATCATGTTTTTGTACATTCTTACAAATGTTGTCCAAAGCGTGTGTATTTGGAAAAAATCAAATACTCAGTCATGATTCTATGTCATAAAGATCAATGACAATCAATTACTACTACAAATACAAAATACAACACTTGATAAATAAGCTTAGTGCAAAGCATAACACAAACACACTGCATGAGTCGAGAGATAAAAAAATAAATTAATTAAATTTAAATTTAGAATTTAATAATTCGATTTTAATTATAGTATATATTGAGCGTAGTGCATGAGCCCACACATTAGCGTTGGGGAAGTGCACTACGCGAGTCATCGAAAAAAATTAAGATAACTCATTTTAATTTAATCTATACACATTTTTGGGAAAAAAAATAAAAAAGAAATCAGAAAAAAAAGGAAAAATTAGTCCAAAAATTAGAAAAGAAAATGCGTGCCCGTCAAATATATCATATTTGCACGACGTTGTGCAAAAGTGCTGCTCATTTTTTAAATATTTATGACCATTTTTTTAAAAAAAAATTATAAATGACTACTTTTCCTTATTAAAAGAGTGTAAAATGAATTACCACATATCAGGTGCGTGAGTTAAAAAAAAATAAAAAAAAAAAACCGTGTAAAATGAGTGAGAAAATGCAAAAACTAGGACTATGGAGTGCGGGCAACAGCAGAGGCAGCATTGGAATTGGCCATCTATCTGTAAACTGTAATGGCAGCAGGTAGCGCCAGTCGCCTGCCACTCTCGTACGGCCCCAACAACCACTGCTACACGTGTCCCTCTTCAACGATTCAGCCTGCTCCTTAATCCATATCATTTACTTCTCTCCGAAAACTTCCGCTTTTCCAAATGCTTAAAATGGTGAATATTTTGAAATAGTTCAGTAAAGCCATATATGCCAGTAGCATGCTTTCTTGATAAAGGATACTGAGTGAGCTGTGAGAAAAGTGAGTTTTACAGCAGCTGCTGCTTCTGCCCGTAGCATCTATATTTCCAAAACCCCAATACAGGAAAATATTCACCACTTGTCTCCATTATTGTTTCCCTTTTGTTTTATCAGCCGCATACAAACCTATTCTGCAAAGGTAATCTTTTCTTTCTTTCAACTTTGCTTTCTTGTTGTGTATAATTTCATCTGTTTCTGCCTCACACCGTGCACCTTTCTGATCAAGGATGGTGTTTTTGTATTATTGGAGATGATAGTTCCCCAAAGGCAAATGATAAGAAGATGATGCTAATGAAGCTACAGAGCGACGTGCGGCGATCGAAGAATAGGAATCAAGAAATGTTGTCCGAATTCAACCCAATGGCTCAAGAAATTGTGGCTCCACCTAGTTGGAATATGAGGAGGAAGAGGAATGTTGGAGGCAACGTTGCAGCTGCTAATGCTATTCACTCAAATGCATTTGCTAAAAACAATATTGGACGTAGAGGGGTACGTACTTGTTTTGGAGTAGCTTTTGGTTTCCTCTATCTTGATAAATTTGCATAGAGTTGATGTCTCATTTTTTATTTTATTTTTTCCGGTGCAGAGGAAAAATGGTTATGAACAACCACCGGTTGAGGTTCATGGGAAGAAAAGGATGAGTAGTAGAACAAAGGTTGCTCAACGACAAGACAGCATACGGAGGACTGTTTATGTTTCGGACATTGATCATCACGTACGTATTGTATGTAGCTTCATAGTTGATAGAGATATGTTGAATTTGTGATGACAACGCCTGCCTTTCTTTTCTGATTGTATTAAAAAATAGATCACTGAGGAGGAGCTAGCGGCGCTATTTCTTGGTTGTGGTCAGGTGATCATATGATCATATATATATATATATATATATATATATATATATATATATATATATATATATATATATATATATATATATTGGAAGTTGGAACAATTAATTAATATTAGTTTGTTTGTTTGTTACTGGTGTGTTGAAAGATTATTATATATGTCTGTCTGTTTTGGAGGGGATTAAGGTTGTGGATTGTCGTGTTTGTGGAGACCCAAGATCCATCCTTCATTTTGCTTTTGTTGAGTTCACTGATGAGAGTAAGTAAAACCTCTATAAATTAATGTTTAATTTGCTTGGTATGTTTTATTAAAACTAACTTCACCCTTTTCAGATGGTGCTCGTGCTGCGCTCACTCTTTCTGGAACGATACTCGGGTATTACCCTATCAAGGTTTCGCCCTCCAAGACGGCCATCGCCCCTGTTAACCCGACGTTCTTGCCTCAAGTGAAACTCTAGTTGCTCATGAACCTTGTTCTTGTTTTCATTTATACATTTTCGGTTTTTTGACTCGACTCCTTTTCATGTTGAGCCTTCAGACTTTGGATGAACGCGAGGCCTGCGAAAGGACAGTGTATGTTACCAACATTCACAAGAAGGTATTGAAACTATCTTGAGAGAGAGAAGAAAAATAAACCAAACTCATGCTAGAGTGAGGAATTAACATGATTCATTATTTGTCTTGCTCTGCTCAGGTTTCTCAAGAAGATGTGCTACGCTTTTTCGAAACAGTGTGTGGAAAGGTCTGTGATTTTTTCACTCACATATTTTTGTGGTTCGCATGTATTCCTCCTATTGATGCAATTTTGATTTTGTTTCGTGAAGGTTTATCGCATAAAGCAGCTTGGAGATAAGCACCATTCTTCTCATATTGCTTTTGTGGAATTTGCTTTGGTACTGATGTCTTTTTCATTTTCCACCTCAGTCTTGTGTAGTATTCGTACATTCTACCTTTTGTGTTAGAAAACAGAGTGCTTCCCTTCTTTCCCAGTTCTTGTGAAGTTTTGCTATTGAATGTTGGTTTGGTTAAACCCCTATATTATTCTAACTTGATTTCCAAATACATAATCCGTGCTTAATTTGTGGGAAGAATTAAGATAATTTATTATATTTTGAGGATATTTTAAGAACTTGATAATTTAAGAAAGCTATATACATGTTGATGTATCAATACTTTGATTTGATGATGAAGGCACAGAGAGTAGGTTTGGTTTTGGATGAATGAAAAATAAAATCTGAAACTTGGGTTACAATTGAATCTAATAGATGATTATGAGGTCTTTTTGTATTCTTGTGTGCAGGCAGAAAGTGCGACTGCTGCTCTCAACTGTAGTGGTGTGGTTTTGGGATCGCTACCCATAAGGTTCATCTTCCTCATCTAATTCACGAGAAATTCTATCTCATGTGAGCATACACTACATCCATCACACACACGTTGAAAAAATAAGTGGCCCATTATTTAAAAACTATTAGGGTCCGTCTGGTTTGTCTGATGGGATAGATAAAATTGATTAGATATGGTAGGGTTGCACTATTGTGTTAGGATTCTTTGATTGTGATTTTAATAATTTAGAATAATTTATCAATGTTTTGTTTGAATTGAAAAATTGAGATTGAAATATGGCAATATATCTAAATTGCTCTCCACGTATTTTTTTTAAAAAATAGTAATTTTAATTATTGTTTATAAAACTAATTATGAAATAAACTCATAATAAAATTTACCCCAATAACAATATTTTTATTAAAAATTTAAATGGTTATAATAATTTTTATTTAAATTATAAAGACTTTATTGATATTTTTAGTAAAAATTTAGTTATATTTATAAAAAAAAATCATTGTAAAGATGCGGAACTCCAAAAAAGATTTGAGAAAAGCATGAGTCCAAAATAATGGCATTATATTGTTGGGAAGTGATCACCGCCGTCGGTTCCGATTGTCGATTACCTTGAAGCCATATACTAAATCGAAAGTCTCTTCGTGGGTAATCTTTCTAGGATTTTAATTTAGAATTTTACCCAAGTTTGAGTTTTCAACTTTGCAAAAGAAATTTTGGAAATTTCTAGTTTTAAAAAGGGATCGCCGACGTCGTGGTCTATTAAAGTGTGTGATTAGTGTAATGTACACTCGCATGGGATATAATTTCTCCTAATTCACATAAACTTAACTTAATATTTTCATTATCTCATCTTAATATTAATTCATTATAACTATATCTTTCTCAGGGTTCACCCTTCAAAGACCCCAATCCGTTCTCACTGAACACGTTCTAACTCATCCATGTACATACACTTTGGCAGTGCTGGGAAACATATATCAGCTTACTAATTTCTGAAGTTAATTAATTGAGGGCTTATAACCATAGCTGTTGGTAACTTCTATCTCCTCTTTAGTGCCAAGGAGGGAGCTGAAAATAGTTTCCAAACTAATCTCTTCAGATTCATGGGAGCTTTGCTTCTGCATTCTCTTTCTTGGATTTGATGGAGGAGAAAAATTATGGGAAAGTGTAATGCTTGTGGTCCTCATGCACGGAAAAATTGTTTAAATAGTTAGAATCCTAAAATAAATACGCTTATTCTGTCTGCATTCACAACTAGTTGGAGATCTTCATTGATCTCTGATAAAATTCATAAATGCACAGATTAATATATAGGTGTGCTGTTGGTCAAAATGAGGTTATATATGTACATGTGTCATCACCAAATATTGATCCTATTATTGTTTTCCCTTTCTCAAGTCCCTACATTAATTATTTTTTCTCAAAAATAAAAATGAGGAATTTTACAAAAACAACTTTATCATCATTATATCAAAACCAACCTTTAATAACATTCAATCCAAATGCAAGTCTTGTGCACGTGAAAATACTATCAAAACTATTAGCTCCCCACATTCACGGCAAAAACAGTTTACTCTATTTAGTTCCATCTGAAAGGTGTTGCCAGGGAACTGATAACCTTTCACTAATGAGATTGTCTACTCCACCAATTGGACAGCTCCAAGGGCATAATGAAATTGAACTTATACATATATTAATTTAGACGCGATACGTTTACTTTTAGCAGATGAAAACAGATAAAGTTAAGAACAAAAAAAAAAAACACAAGAAGGGAATTCCTTATGTGACAGTAAATTAGGATAGTGGTGAAGAAAATGAGTGATGATAATCTGAGGCATACATCTGGATTAGTTGGAAGAAATGGAAAGGCAAAAAGGGTAATGACTGTAATTAAGTTAAATGGTAGAAGATGGTTGAGGAGGCGCGTTACCATGGAGGAATTTCCAGTATTTAACCAGCTTATGATCGATTGGTGTTACCTTTTCCCAGTTTCCAGTACAGAAAATGGCATATGCATCAGCTGCATACCTGATAGCAATCAAAACTAACAATGTTACCAATTCAAACATGCATAATATTCAATCAAGTAGACAAAACTTACTTGCCAACACCAATCAGATTAGTTACATGGGTCCAGCTCTCATTCAGATATTGTTCAGACATGCGTTGAATCATACTTGCTCTCTTGTGCAAACCTAAACTGTGTATTACCTCTTCAATCTGCTTTGTCGGAACCTCCATAGCAGTCTTGGCATTTGGACACAGTTCAAACAAATCTGATAACACTCTTCCTGCCTGCATAAATCATCTCCAAAAATGTGTTAGAATTAAGATCAAATCTTCTCCAAAAAATGTGTTAGCAGATTGCTAACCTGTCTGCCAGTAGTCAGATTAAGAAGCATACAAATCACTAAAACCCTCCAAGGATCAAAGGCATGATCTTCCTGGAGAAGATTGAAAGGCGAGCTCGGAGGTTTCCAATTGTTATCTGGAGTTTTTCTTTTATAAGCTTCATCTCGCTTCTGGGCAGCAGTGAGGATAGTTGTGCGTTTAGATCTTCTGGACACCTTCCTGATCACTCGCGATTTCTTTGATTCGGTTTTTACTTGAGTATCTGCATTAGCAAAATAAGGTGAAACAACTCTAACTTTTTTCCCAGCAGCCTCTTTTCTTGTTTTCCTTTCAACTTTTTTCCCAGCTCCTCCTCTAGTTTTCCTCTGAGTTTCTATTTCAACATTTTCGATCTCCTTTTCCACTTTCTCACAACTGCTATGGGCACTACTAGCCGTAAACAAGGGAGCATTATTATCCTCAACCTTGTCCTTTTCAATCTTGCCTTTCCCTCTTGTTTCTGTCTTGTTAAATAAAGACCGGCGAATGCTAAACTTAGCAGGACTCTTATATGCAAATCGCGAGCACAAATCATCTATGGACAACTTTCCCATACTAGCTGCATCACCAGAATCATGACTCGAGACTTGAAGCTCCTCCTCCTTGAGGTTTCCATTAGAAAAATGCACGGCTTCATCAGTTATGACGTGCTTGTCATCTTTCCTCCTCTTCTTTCTCCTAATTTTCACATCTACTTCTTCCAAAACTTTTGCAGACTCGGTTCGAGCATTCCCATCAAGTTGAGATATCCCTTTCTGATATTTGGCACATTTATGCAATAAAGAAGGGGCAACAACAATGGTTTCTTCAGTTTCCTTCTTTTCTACTCTCTTCTTCGTAAGACCATCAAATTGAGAACACATATTCGTCTTACATTTCTCCTTAAAATAAGGGGAAACAATAATTTCTTCTTTGTTTGGTTCTCTCTTAGTAGTTCCATGTCTTCCCTTCTTTTTTCGCTTCTTGCCATGACCACCATCAGCATCACTCTCATCCAAATTTCCCAATTCTTGATTTTCGTCGCTTACCCTCTCTCTCCTCTTCTTAACATGATTTCCACACCCATTTGTTGAAAGTTGTGTGCCCGAGTCCACCCCCTTCCTCTTCTTCTTCTTTACTTTGCCATTTTCAACACTAATACTAGTGCCCACACACTCAATCCCTCCATTCTCCCCCACTTTATCTTTATTTCTCCTCTCCCTCATCTCCTTCAACAAAACAGGCTCTGTTCTACAGAAAATGGTCGCAGAATCAAAACATACCTTGATATTTTCAAATTTTAGTTGGTCCTCTTCGCCATCACCATGAAATGTTGGAGTGGGAGCGATCGTCGCTTCCCAACTTTCACAGTTCTTGATTGACTGGTTCTGGAAGCCGAAAGGGTTTGGCTTTAGCAGCTATTTAATATATATAAAGAAAAATGGCAGTGGTCCTCATTGAGCCAACCTGATTAGTGAGTGATTAGGAAGAGGGCTGGACGGGTACTGGGCTGGGCAGAGCAGGTCGGCTTGGGCCACGGGATTTTTTTATTTTATTTTTTTGTAACGTTTTTTAATATTCAAAATTACGATGCACGGGTTCATATTTATATTGTAAAAAATTATAGTATATTATTTTTAAATAAGAAGTTTCGTTAAGGTTTTAGAATCTAAAAAAATTAATAAAGTATTTTTGCAAAATCTTTGATCCAAGCAAGATACTTCTCGATCTAATTAAACACGAGATTCCAAGTTTTTGGTTCAAAATATAAAATTATTTAAGTCAAAGTTAACAAACATTGAAAATTAATTATAAAATTTAGGTTGACATCGAAATAAATGCCAACAATAAAATAAAATACGATTTTAGACAATTCTTTTTTTTAAAAAAACCCAAAAAACAAAAGTTTATTACTCTATGTCAACCGAAACTAAAATCCTCAACCACAAGGAAAATTGGAGCTTCAAACAAACTCTTGGAAAATACTAGAAGCATAATTAATTAAGAGGTGGATTTGCATGCAGCAGGTTTGATATATGGTATTTCAGACGGGCTGGCCCAATACAATTCGAATCCAATCTAATAGAATTCAGACTCAACCCTAATCTAAAAAAAAGACTTTGTAACTTAAGCCCAATACAGAAAAATATACCCGAAGCTGGACATTGGCCAGCATCCGTCACGCCTCATCCATCGCGATCGTGGAGGCCGTCGTCGCCGCCGTGAACCTTCGCATCATCACCGCCGACAACCTTCGCACCGACTTCAAATATCACGTCGTTTCCGTCAGTTAGGATTTGCGGCCATAGCAAAGAATGAGTCTACGCCACCATTAAGGAATCGCGAAGCTAAACTTGATCAAAATTTTATCTCAAAATCTGAATTGGATCTGGATTCATCCAAATTGAGGTAAAATCAACTATGATAACATCATTGGAGTTACTTTTATATAATTTGCGTTGAAATTCTGATTTTTTATTTTTATTTTTGGATTTACTGTTAGGATAAAAAAATGGATGAACAAGCTATTTTGGTAGATAATGAATTAGATATAGTTATTCTTGACAAATCTGGGGATGAGGATTATGAATATACTGACGAAAACGAAGACAACATTACATTGATTGAAGCAGGTCATATATCTAATCTTATGTATTTCAAGACTTTTACATGTTGTGGTACTTTATTTTATAGTCATTGTTACTTTTTTATTATACAGTGAATACGTTTGATGTCAGTGGTTCTCTAATTGGTTTCAAGAGAGAGAGTTTTGAAGAGATGTATCAATTATACTGTCTACATGCTCAGGAAGTTGGATTTAGTGTCAGGAAAAATACTCAAAGGCGCAATAGTACTGGTGCTGTGACAGAGAAATATTATGTTTGTTCAAGTGAGGGGGTTAAAAATATTACAAAAATTGTTCCCCTGAGCAATCAAGAAAAAAAGTGGACACGAAGAAGAAATATTGCACGCACAAATTGTAAAGCATCATTGAGGGTAAAGAGTGACCAAGATGGATTTCTTGAAGTCATTGAATATGTTCAAGAACATAACCACGAGCTTTCCAGGAAGGAATGAAGTCACAGACATAGATCTCAAAGATCAATTACAGATGACAAAGTTGTTCGTATTGAAGACATGATATCTTCAGGCATGAGAGCAAGTGACTCATATCGATATATGGCAAAAGAAGCAGGGGGAGATCATTTGGTTGGTCATACGATGAAGGATCACTTGAATTTTGTAAACAAGATGAAGATGGGTACGATTGAAGTGCGGGATGCACAGAGTTTCATTAACATGTTAGCTCAGGATGCCACTGAAGATGAACACTTTTTTTATAGATCTAAGTTGGATAGTAATGGAAGACTATCCAATTTTTTCTGGAGAGACTCGATGATGTCTGAAGATTATGACTTGTATGGTGACGTGGTTGTCTTTGACACAACCTATAGAACCAACAGATACAACATGATTTGCGCGCCCTTTGTTGGACTTAATAACCATAAGAAGAATGTCATGTTTGGGTGTGCATTCTTAACGGATGAAAAGATTGATACATTTCAATGGTTGTTTGAGGTTTTCAAGAAATCAATGAAGCAGAAATGTCCTGTGACAATATTCACCGATCAGGATCTTGCAATTACAAATGCACTGTCAAAGGTATACATGTTACCCTTTCTGAGATACTTTTCTTATTAGTACATGATACCTGTTGCGCAAAGTATTAAATTTTTAGAATGATGCTCAGGTCTTTCCAGATGCAAGACACCGACTGTGCATATGGCATTTGTACCAGAATGTCGTAAGCCGTTTTGGGAGACTGAAAGGCAACAAGGCCTTTAATGATGCTTTTCAGAGATGTTTAACTGGATGTGTTCACAAAGAAGAATTTGAGCGATGTTGGGCATCAATGGTGTCAGTTCATGGTTTGGAAGGTAATAGTTGGTTTGCACGACTTTATGACTTGAGAGAGAAATAGTGCACCGCGTACAATAAGGACTACTTCTCAGCCGGAATTCTTTCTTCCCAACGGAGTGAGAGTACACAGTGCAATTGGATTCAAGGCAAGCAAAGCTACAAATCTACACGAGTTCTACACAATTTTTAACAGAACAGTCCAACGATGGAGAAGCCGAGAACAAGCAGCTGAATTCAAATGCTCAAGAGTGATACCAACCTCGCGTATACCCCTGATAGGAATACTCAAGCATGCTTCTGAGGTATACACACTATCTATGTTCACTGATTTTGAGGATGAGCTATTGAAATCTATATCGTCAACTGTTAGTGTGTTGGGTGCACAATTTGAAGTTAGAGTGTATGATGTTCAAAATCATGATGATAGCTCTGCTCATATGGTGAGTTTTTTCCATGGGCAAAATTTCATAAGCTGCACATGTAGAAGATTTGAGGATTATGGGTTATTGTGTTCTCATAGCTTGAAAATATTGGACAGAAATTCAGTGCAGCAAATACCCATTCGTTATATTATGAAAAGATGGATAAAATATGCGAAAAAAGACTTGTGGGATAAAGTTGCAAATTCAGGTGATCGGATTGCAGAGACGATCACTTCCAACAGTTGGAGCCATAAGATGGCAAGGCAGTACTACAATGTACTTATCAAGGCTTAAGAAAGTAAATATGCCAGAATGATTATAGAAGAGGGATCTAAGAAGATATTTGAGGCTGTTGAAGAATTGAATATAACGGAAGCTTTGATACAAGACACCGATGTCTCCTCATCATGCATGACCGTCCTTGATCCTTCCAAAACAAAAACCAAGGGAGAAAAAAGAGAATTAAAGGACAACTTGAGAAAAGCAGAAAGAAAAAGACAATTGACACATCAAATTCAGTTCAGTTGGATGAGTTTGGATCCAAAACTCCCAACCCTCGATTGTTTTTATAATACCCCGAAATATTTTAGAAGGTTTTACTCGACTTATGTTGCCTGAGGGTAATCTAGGAAAGAAGTTGGGTCCTTAAAGGATTCAAATAAAGGAAAATCGCAGCCGAGGGAAATCTGTTAAATTTATTTGGTCAAAAATTGTTTTAAAAATATGCTCTGATATTTTTCTCGGGCTGATAGATAATATTTCAAGGATCGTGCCAAACTTTGAATATTCCAATTTTGAGTCCAAATGAACACTTGGCACAATTTTAAACTAAAAGGTAATAGATTTGGATAACTAAGGCACATCCGTCATTATCCAATTTCTTTTTCGAAATATTATCCTATTCGTAATTATCCTATTCTTTTTCCATCATTATCCTATTCCATCATTATCCTCTTTCTTTTATTCGTTATTATCCTATTTATTTTTCTTCTATAAATAGGAGGTTAAGGTTTCATTTTTCATTCATTTTCAAAATCGAAACGCCGAGCAGCTTCTAGAGAAGGTACGACTCTAGTTTTCCATTTCATTTTCAAAATAGTCATTTTGAAGGTGTCAACGCGTAGATCACGAATACGTGATTGAAATGATGACACGACGGACGATCACGATGGAAAATCGTCGTGACTGCCGCCAAAAGTCGCAACCACCCTCTCAAATCGGTGACTCTTTCGGGTCGCCGGATCAAAAAGTGTCTTTAGGGTTTTATGTTCTATGTATATTTATATACATTTTCCATGTTGTCACTTTTTAATTTCGGGTATATTTTGAGTATCCGATTATTAAATTGTAGTCTTTTTCAGATCTATCCTTCGTGGATAGCTCTATCGTATTTTTAAGCTCAAAAGTTGTTCCGTGTCAAAATATAGTATTTTTATTTAAAGTTTCATATTTTTCCAATGGGCGGATCTTGCGGTATGAATTTATTTGTACCGAGTTAATTTTAGGATACGGGTTTGACCACCCCGTATGCCAAAACTTCCTAAACGGTTTTTCTTTATAAAAATGCCCTGAGTAAAGTTCCCTTAAGAGTCAAAATGTTTTGATGACCCAGATGCTGCGTATTAAGATAGTAGATATTATAATATTTACTCCATAGCTAAGAAAGGTTAGATTTTGACCTAATGGTAGTCATTCATCGAAACTAAGTTGCCGGATAATCTTGTAGGAACAGAAGAAAGAGACTTCTAGTTGAGACCAGAACCAGAATCTAGATCTAACTTTCCAGATCGGATTTGCCAGGTGGGTTTGTATTATATAAAAATGTATTTCAGGTTATTAAGCCCTGATATTTATAAAATGAATATGATTGAATATCCAACTCATGACTGTATTTAATGTGCTCTCCTGACTCATGTAAGTCTTACTACTGTTTTTGGTGACGAAACTACAATGGTTCACGATATCGAGCCCCAAGCAAACAGGGCAGTGTCCAACCTTAAGCAGCCGGATTGTGTACACGAACCGACTCACCGTAAGCGTTCTAGGGGAGAGTGGCGCGCAATGATGGAACTAAAAATGATTTTTGTATACATGGAATTCACAAATTTTCTGTTTTGAAAGCTTTCCATGATATGCTTAAAATATGATTGGATATTCTGTTTTATAAAATGATTGTGAAGGTTTTTTTCTCAAAAGTACCCACTGAGTGCATTAGTACTCACGCCCAAAATATTTTCAAATATTTTTCAGGATGAGCTGCGGGATGGTGGACGGCTGTGCTAAGGCTGAAGGGCTATCGTTTGATGTATATGTTTCTTTTTCTGCTATGGAGTCTAACTGAGAACATGCTTCCTTTTGAGTCTGAATAAATGCACTACGTTCTTTTCCGCTTACTCTGATTATTGCTACGGAGTGTTCGGTTCTCCGAATCCCGTTTTCTTTACTGCTACGGAGTGTTCGGTTCTCCGAATCCCATTTTCTTTACTGTTATGGAGTGTTCGGTTCTTCGAATCCCATTTTCTTTATTGTTACGGAGTGTTCGGTTCTCCGAATCCCGTTTACTTTCCGTTCCTGACAGGCAAAAGCCTGGCATTTATTTACTTCTTTATTCAGACAGGCAGAAGCCTGGCTTTACATTACTTTCTATGTCAAGGCAAAAGCCTGGCTTTATATTGCTTTCACGACAGACGAAAGTCTGGCATCTCTTTACTTCAAGTATTTGGACAGACATCAGTCTGGCCTTTTTCATGCCTAACCTATTAACAGTTAACCTTTGAACTGTTATTATTTACATTGGAGTTTGCCTTTGTTATTCTTTCTTGGGTTCATCCTAAGAGTCATGGTATCTGGTTTGAGTCATTTCAAACGCTTTAAAAGCGTGGATTGATCCATTTATAGAGGTTATGTTGCCCGAATTTTTGGGGCACTAATCCAAGTTCTTTGATTGCTTTTGTTCAACAACCCCTTCCCCCTTCCCCCAAGTAGCGCACCGGTCCCCTACCCTTCTCCCGGGACCGGGGTGTTACAGAGTGGTATCAGAGCAGGCTGCAACTCTGCAGGCCTGTTATACTGTCATATTATTGATTGAGTCTAGTTCTCAGTGTAGTCTCTTAATTGATTGTCTAATAGCCCTAGCACGTCGCTTACACCGCACTCATCTGCTTCAAAAGGAAAGGTACGTGAGTTAAAATATTTTTGAGATTTAATTATATTTACTGATTTCAAAAAGGAAATGTGGATAATGACCATTCTCCACTTTGATGGTATTTATGAAAAGTCGCGCCAATGAAGGTTTTGAAGGGATAATGGTATTATTTTGGGACTACGTGCCATATGATGATGGTTATGAATGAAAGAGACTCATTGTCCATGATGGTAAAATTTTTGGACTTTGTGCCCAGATGGTTTTGAATTATTATTTTGAATGGGACTATATGTCCATTATGTTTGAAATGAAAAGTGATGTTTTGAACGGGAGTATATGTCCATGATATGTTCCGAAAGGAAGTGTGATGATAGCAATTAATGCCTTATGATTAGAAATGTGATAATGTGGAAGTGATTGGAAATGTGATGATGTTAAAGTGTTAGGAAACCCAGAATGCTTATGCAGATGGAATGTGAACATAGAATGATTTGATTGAGAATGTAGATGAACATAGCTAGCTGTGGTTTATGCATATAGCTTGGATTTTAAGTTGATGATTGTTAAGATTCTTGTGGAACATAGGTTGATTAAGTGTTTTTCCATGTTCAAGATTATGAGCCTACATGGATTGGTTTCACTGAAAGGTGTCAATTTGTTATGATGTGAAGTTTTAAAAGAATGTGTTATGTCATGTTTGGATTGAATCCTACATGAAAAAGGATTCACGGCAAGGCCGTGGTTCGCCTATGGTTTTAATGGGATGTCTGGGACATCTAGATTCCGGTTTAACCGAGAAACTAATGAATGATTATAAAGAACAGATTGACTAAGAAGGTGGGAATAATTATGTAGTGGCTTGTAGACTTGAACATAGAAAGAACTTAGAATGGATAAGTATATTCTTTTAGATGGCTTGAGTTATATGGATTTCTAGGAAATGCAGTTCGTGTGTATATGCGCATTTGAGGAGCATGTTGGGAGAATTTAGAATGTCGATGAAGAATCGCGATAGATAGATCTGTTCTCACTGCACCTGCTTCTATACGTTTCTGATTGAGGAGCAATGTCAAGTTCGAGAGCGGATGTCTCAAGTTCAGAGTGATGTATATGATGATCGGGATAATATGCTTTGATTCAAGTGGATCGATATCTATTCTCTCTCCCTCTCTCTCTCTCTCTCTCTCTCTCTCTCTCTTTTCTCGACTCAAAGGATGATGTTAAAGAATATTCGAAGCAAGATGCAAAGCAGAATGTATGAAGAGTTATGTGCATCAAGTTAAAGTGGACCAAGGCGGAGTATACGTCTTAGTAAGATTTGCGACCTGAGAAAAATAGATTTTTAGCTAGGAATGATGAGGTAGCTTATAAAGTAGTCATATTGCTGATTCCAGCTAAGGTTCATAACGTGATTGATGTCTTAATGTTGAGGAAGTGTAAGTTGAATCCTAAATACGTTATAAAGAATGAGGAGATATTCCTGAACCGGAATTTTTCTTATGAAGAAAGACCAGATGCTATTCTTGACCGAGGGGTCCAAGAATTACGGATCAAACAGATATCACTGGTGAAAGTCTTATGGAATATCCATGGGAGAGATGAAGCTACATGGGAGCTTGAAAGTTAAATCAATGAAATGTGCCCTGATTTACCCTATAGAAGTACGCAAATTTCGGGATGAAATTTTTATTAAGGGGGGTAGAATGTAATACCCCGAAATATTTTAGAAGGTTTTACTCGACTTATGTTGCCTGAGGGTAATCTAGGAAAGAAGTTGGGTCCTTAAAGGATTCAAATAAAGGAAAATCGCAGCCGGGGGAAATCTGTTAAATTTATTTGGTCAAAAATTGTTTTAAAAATATGCTCTGATATTTTTCTCGGGCTGATAGATAATATTTCAAGGATCGTGCCAAACTTTGAATATTCCAATTTTGAGTCCAAATGAACACTTGGCACAATTTTAAACTAAAAGGTAATAGATTTGGATAACTAAGGCACATCCGTCATTATCCAATTTCTTTTTCGAAATATTATCCTATTCGTAATTATCCTATTCTTTTTCCATCATTATCATATTCCATCATTATCCTCTTTCTTTTATTCGTTATTATCCTATTTATTTTTCTTCTATAAATAGGAGGTTAAGGTTTCATTTTTCATTCATTTTCAAAATCGAAACGCCGAGCAGCTTCTAGAGAAGGTACGACTCTAGTTTTCCATTTCATTTTCAAAATAGTCATTTTGAAGGTGTCAACGCGTAGATCACGAATACGTGATTGAAATGATGACACGACGGACGATCACGATGGAAAATTGTCGTGACTGCCGCCAAAAGTCGCAACCACCCTCTCAAATCGGTGACTCTTTCGGGTCGCCGGATCAAAAAGTGTCTTTAGGGTTTTATGTTCTATGTATATTTATATACATTTTCCATGTTGTCACTTTTTAATTTCGGGTATATTTTGAGTATCCGATTATTAAATTGTAGTCTTTTTCAGATCTATCCTTCGTGGATAGCTCTATCGTATTTTTAAGCTCAAAAATTGTTCCGTGTCAAAATATAGTATTTTTATTTAAAGTTTCATATTTTTCCAATGGGCGGATCTTGCGGTATGAATTTATTTGTACCGAGTTAATTTTAGGATACGGGTTTGACCACCCCGTATGCCAAAACTTCCTAAACGGTTTTTCTTTATAAAAATGCCCTGAGTAAAGTTCCCTTAAGAGTCAAAATGTTTTGATGACCCAGATGCTGCGTATTAAGATAGTAGATATTATAATATTTACTCCATAGCTAAGAAAGGTTAGATTTTGACCTAATGGTAGTCATTCATCGAAACTAAGTTGCCGGATAATCTTGTAGGAACAGAAGAAGGAGACTTCTAGTTGAGACCAGAACCAGAATCTAGATCTAACTTTCCAGATCGGATTGCCAGGTGGGTTTTTATTATATAAAAATGTATTTCGGGTTATTAAGCCCTGATATTTATAAAATGAATATGATTGAATATCCAACTCATGTCTGTATTTAATGTTCTCTCCTGACTCATGTAAGTCTTACTACTGTTTTTGGTGACGAAACTACAATGGTTCACGATATCGAGCCCCAAGCAAACAGGGCAGTGTCCAACCTTAAGCAGCCGGGTTGTGTACACGAACCGACTCACCGTAAGCGTTCTAGGGGAGAGTGGCGCGCAATGATGGAACTAAAAATGATTTTTGTATACATGGAATTCACAAATTTTCTGTTTTGAAAGCTTTCCATGATATGCTTAAAATATGATTGGATATTCTGTTTTATAAAATGATTGTGAAGGTTTTTTTCTCAAAAGTACCCACTGAGTGCATTAGTACTCACGCCCAAAATATTTTCAAATATTTTTCAGGATGAGCTGCGGGATGGTGGACGGCTGTGCTAAGGCTGAAGGGCTATCGTTTGATGTATATGTTTATTTTTCCGCTATGGAGTCTAACTGAGAACATGCTTCCTTTTGAGTCTAAATAAATGCACTACGTTCTTTTCCGCTTACTCTGATTATTGCTACGGAGTGTTCGGTTCTCCGAATCCCGTTTTCTTTACTGTTATGGAGTGTTCGGTTCTTCGAATCCCATTTTCTTTATTGTTACGGAGTGTTCGGTTCTCCGAATCCCGTTTATTTTCCGTTCCTGACAGGCAAATGCCTGGCATTTATTTACTTCTTTATTCAGACAGGCAGAAGCCTGGCTTTACATTACTTTCTATGTCAAGGCAAAAGCCTGGCTTTATATTACTTTCACGACAGACGAAAGTCTGGCATCTCTTTACTTCAAGTATTTGGACAGACATCAGTCTGGCCTTTTTCATGCCTAACCTATTAACAGTTAACCTTTGAACTGTTATTATTTACATTGGAGTTTGCCTTTGTTATTCTTTCTTGGGTTCATCCTAAGAGTCATGGTATCTGGTTTGAGTCATTTCAAACGCTTTAAAAGCGTGGATTGATCCATTTATAGAGGTTATGTTGCCCGAATTTTTGGGGCACTAATCCAAGTTCTTTGATTGCTTTTGTTCAACAACCCCTTCCCCCTTCCCCCAAGTAGCGCACCGGTCCCCTACCTTCTCCCGGGATCGGGGCGTTACAGTTTTAGATTATCTTAGGTTGATACCTGTCTTTATCGTACTTCGTACTTTTTTTCTTCCCAATGGTATTTTTTTTTGTATCAGACTCATGTTTTGCTTTGCTTTAAAATTCTTGGAATGATGATTATTTAGATTAATCTAAAGTTGATACCTGTCTTTATCAAACTTGATACTCTTTTTCTTACCACATGGTGCGTTTTCTTGTATCAACTCATGTTTTCCTTTAATTAGATTTTTTATAGTACTTGATACTTTTTTTCTTACCATATGGTACTTTTTATTGTATCATACTCATTTTTTGCTTTAATTATATTTTTTACTGTTGGGATTTTTTTTTCCACATACAAGGATTTGTTGATCATTAATTTATGATAGTTTCGTTTAATTCTTTAAAAAACATATACAACAGAAAAAGACTACAAAAAACATAAAATGGTACTCTTTCATTTATCACGTGGTACGTTTATGCTCTGTACGTTATACTATTATTATATCTAAACAAGAACTAGGTTTCAATAAAATCAGGTTATGAATGATCATTAAATAACTAATTTACAACTAAAGTTAAAGCAAAAATATTTCTGAAACACACGATAATTTTTTATTGAGCATATAGTGTGGACAAAGTTACATGTTCATTGGTACCTCATTTCACATTAGGTGATACTTTTTATATGCTTAACATAATATGAGCAAAAAAAATAAAATAAACTGTAGCATAAAGAAGGCTTATTTTCTAATGATCAAAAAACATACACAAACTACATAATAACATAATTCTCAAAACATTCCAGACATCCAATCTATTCATCATATCTAAAACCCTGACCAATATATCCAAACAATTGTATTCTCAAGCAGTTACATAAACCAGAGTATTTTGATATCAAACACAGATCAACCTTAACTATAACATCAAAGTATCTGTCATCCCACAATATCCCATCAAAAAAAATCATTCAAACACAAATAAAATCATTTCTTCTTCTTGTTCATGAAGTCCAACACAAATTGGTGAACTTGAAACCACACGTCGTTCATCCCTGAAAGTAAAATCCGAGCACAATACAATGCCCGTAACTTTCTTCTACCACACGACTGCAAAAAGAAAGTTCAAACATTTCAATAAGCAAAAAAACATGAAGCAGAAAAGAAAAAAAATTAATTGAACGAGTCCGACCTTCATCAAATCGTTGCACTCATACAGTTTGCCTTCGAAATTTTGTATCTGATTCATCACAAAAACCCCACAATCGAAATTACTTGAAGTCTTTTGCCACTCCAGATCAACGTTTACTAGAGCAAAAGACTTCAATTCCGATCCTCGAGGATGACCAATCTCTTCCAGAAAATCAGCAAGCTCTGCATGCTACACCAAGAAAATCAAAATTAATATCATACCAACACCAATAAAATTAACAGGACAACAAAATAAACAAAAAGAGCAACATATAATGCTTACCAACAAACTTGCCAACTTCCAAAATAAAGAATCTGAACCCGAAGAACGCTTCAAATTGTCCAGAAAATGAACCAATCTTTGCCGGAAATCAATCACCACCACGAAAAAATGATCAGAAGAATGCACGGGGAAGTACATCAGTTCAGCAGTCTTTGCTCCATTGAAAGACCCCATCAGATGCAAACTGAAACTCCAACTCCCCCTCAAACCTTTCCTCTTGGCTTCAACAAGATTCACCATCTCCTCCTTATCTGACTTCTCACATTCCAACTCATGCAAAAGCCTCAACAAATCACCAAGAAACAACTGATATGCAAAAAGAGAAAAAATTTAAAAAATAAAAACAAACGCATACATGTGCACGCAAACAACAAACAAATAATGAAAAAAAATGCTTCATAAACTTACTGAACATTGGCTAGTGAAGTACACCTTCAACTGATCCCTGTCAGCAATAACAGCATTGTGTTTCTCCAATTGATCCAGCAGCAATGCTCATACATCAATGACATTTATATGGATATACGAGCTATCTTGCAGGGATTGTATGACCGAGAAGGACAAGAAGAAACTGCCCCTACATGAGAAGACAATTGAACTGCAAAAACAAATTATAAATATTAAAAGATCACTCTGTAATGAACAAAATACACAAAACGAACAATAAACATAACTTACTCGATTCCTCCATGGTGATTATGAAAAACATAATCAACAACATGCTTCTCTTTTGCGCTAAGTTCCTTCAAATAACTTTCATTCTTTTTCAAAAATGCAGACTTGAACCCAACTTTCTCATCGACTTCCCATTCATCATTTGCAATAAACCACGGGTCAATAGGATCGATATCAAGATTCTGCGTCCCATTTGGACCAACAGACTTGAAAACTTCATCAACAAAAGAAACATCTACATCATAAAATGTAACATCCCAAAATTTCAGAATATCTTTAGAAGTTTTCTAAATTTATTTAGAAGACTAAAGAAAATAATTGGAGTTAAAATAAAGTAAAACATATGCAAGTCGCGACCTTTTTGTGTATTTTATGTGAAAATCGATTATGGGATTTTGCGTTTGTCTCCGGAAGATAGTCAATATTGGTCTTTTTTGGAATGTAATGATCTAAAGGAAGCCGTTGATGCTTTCAGAATTTTATTCTGACCTCTACAGGAGTCCCGTAATTGAAAATCGTAAAGGGAAAACCTGTGAATAGTAATTTATGCGAGCGTTCGTGATTTGAAAATTTTACGAAATCCTCCTCTTTGATCCGAGACTTGTTCTAACAAGCCTATCTTATAGGAAATGACCTAAGGAATCCGTTCACGTTCACAGATTGCCAATCTGAGGTCAATCGAACGCTCGGGAGCAAAATCCGTCAGTCAAAATGAATAGTAAAAGTAATTTTTGAAAGGAAATCTTTCTTCGTTTTTCTTCAGACGACTTCTTCGTTATCCCGAGTCAGGTTGGTTCAATAGTACTCGACCCAACGAGTCTCCCGGTATTTTCAGATTTTGTGTCGGAGGTCATTTGGACCTCGCCATTGAATAAAGCAACTTTTATTGAATCCGGAAATCACTTTATCAGTATTTTATATCCGAAAAAGTTATACCCGCCCCGCCCCAACTTTTCCTATAAATAGGAGGGGGGAGAGCTCATTTTCTTTGCTCATCTCTCTCTCTTCTCTTCTCTTTCTCTCTATAGTTCGTGTTCACGAACGAGAGAAACCCGGGCCTGCGCCGAGTAAATCGCGCATGCGGGCCCAGGTTAAGTTTTATTTGGGGGGAGAGGTGCTGCTGCTACGGGAGCAGCTATCAAGCGCTAGAAGGCTGCCGGAGAGCCGCCGCCGCCGCTGCCGTGGATGGTCGGATTTGCCGTCGTCATGCCGCCGTCGCACCGTCGCTTCGGATGTCTCGTTTCGGTCCATTTCTCATCATTTATTGTTGAAATTTTAATATGTTGTGTGTTTTAAATAGTACTTCATTTCGTATGTTGAGTGCGTTGTCGTCCGGTGGCCGGAAACCTGCGAAAACGCCGGAAAATGTGAAAAATAAAGGGGCGCCGATCAGTTTCGGTTTTTGCCCGTTTTCACCCATTTCGGGTCGTCAAATCGAAAAAGTTTCTTCTATAAAGTTGCTCGAAAAATTATTTCCTATAAGACTGCCAAGTGTCATAATTTTCCGATAAGTTTCGATTAAAGTCGATTATTTTAATCAGGCGGTTATTTTTATAACTAGAGCATGTGATTTCAGAAAATTCCGAAAATTGTATAGTTTAATAAAAATATATGGGGGGTCATGTCTGATTATTTTCATAATTTTTGGACAAGTAAAAAGTGCAATCGAGGTTTGCTGTGTAAAATTTAATTAAAATGGCAAGTTACGGAAAGTGACCTCTGTCAAATCTTTTAGTCCCATTAAATCGAAAATTATATTTTGAAATTTATTTCCTTCTATGTGAAAGTTGTAGGAGGTCTCTAGAGTCGCGCATTCTTAGTTGAAATATAATTAAAGTAAATAAAAGCTCCAATTAAATTAAAGTCGAGTTCTGAAAATTAGAGTAGCAGTCCTAAAATAAGGTTTGACCTTGTAGGACTTGTTGAGCCGGTCAGAGGAGCTGACAGATGAATATCGAGAAGTTTGACCACCTGAGTTGGTCTAACCGAGGTGGGTTTATTTGCAAAACCTATCTATATTTAAGTTATTAACTCATAAATGTGATAGTCACAGTTAGAATATCCAAATAAAATATTTGAGAAATTATCTGCTCAAGTCTCTGCTAGAGTAAAAGTATTATACTGTTGTATAATTAATGAGAACATAGTATTATACTGATGTATAATTATTGAGAACATAGATTATGTTGTGCCATAATTATTGAGAACATAGATTATGCTTTGCCATAATTATTGAGAACGTAGATTATGCTTGCCATAATTACTGAGAACATAGATTATGCTTTATCATAATTAGCGAATATAGATTATGCTTTGACATAATTAAATAGAACATATTATGCCTTGTCATAACTAAAGTTTATGGGGTAAAAGTTAAGGTGTAGAGTTCAAAGTTCATAGTTTATAGATTAATGTTATAATTTATATTTAAAGTCTAAAAGTCATAGTTTAAAGTTGCAGTATATTAAATGTTTATTGTGTATTGATTATACTTGTGTATAATGAGTTGTACTCTTTAGCTTGTGCTTTCAGCATTAAACTCAAGTTATAGAATGATTTCCATTTAGGAGTAAGAAGCATAATCGAACTAAGTTGCTAGAGGAATTAAAGGTTAGCATATTTGCTGTATTAAGAGGATGATATAGTTCTTAAGCTTATGTCATATTATGCGCTTTATAGAGAACATAGATCAAAGGATAGGCAGGAACTGTGATTCTTGCAGTTGTGATGTTAATCACTAAAGGTGTCACTGTAAGGTAACCCCTGCACATACACGTGATCTGGGCATCACTATAGGAGTCAATGCTAGGTAACCCCTGGTATACTCAGGGTCAATGCTAGGTGATCCCTGGTACACTCTTCTCGGATTAGCAAGGTAACCCCTCCCTTTTCCTATCAGCGACATGTCATAGAGTGCAGTAGACGACAGAAGGAGCTACAGGGTACCAAAGAGAAGTAAAAGGTTTGCAGAAATGAGAAGGGCTTTCGCGTTTTGCTTTCCATTATCTGTATTTATATTTTGGATATTCTGTTACAGTTTTTATTAAAGATTGAGTTAAAAGTTTAACCCACTGAGTGCTTTAGTACTCACGCCCAAAATATTTTCAAAATGTTTTTCACAGGTTGAGATGCTGGAGGTGATGGCTCGATATTAGGAAGAACTTATCATTTTCAACAAATCAAAGGGGTCAAAGGGTTCAAACAAGTTGAAGGAATGTCTATTCATAGGCTAATCAAATTCAAACAGAATCCAACAATTAATAGATATGATTCCGACTCTTCAAATAAACAAGACCTCTCCATAGGTCACAATAACTAAGACCCATCAATAGGTCAGAGGCAAATAAACTATTTTATGTCCCATTCATAGGACAGAAGCAATTAGTCAAGATAAGACCCATTCATAGGTCAACTGGAAAATAAACAAAATCCAAGACTTAACCAAATATGACCAACTCATAGGTTGAAAACTGTAATGAAACATGCTTGGATTTATGAAAAGAAGTGGGACTTTATTATCATGATTCAATAAAGAATACAATTCATATAAGCCCAAAAATAAAACATAGTATGCAATCATACTATGGGGCAACTGTATCAGAGTTTAAGCGGAAAACATTGGAGTAATATTGTATCACATAACAACATACTCATGAGAAAATACATTAGTCTGAACGAGACAGCAAGGCACGATCAACCCACAACAGTAAAGTTATGTTGCCTAAGTTTTTGAGGCGCTAACTTAGTTTAATTCTAGAAACACCCCCCTGGATTTCTAATTTTTCGTGCTATTTTACACACAACAACCCTGTCCCCATCCTCGGGACCAGGCTGTTACATAAAAATAGATCAATAAATACATACATAGAAATAAATGCCACAATAAAAATAAAAACTCTAAAAATTACCATCACCATCATCTTGCAAAGATTCTTTCTTCCCATCATCTGAAACTACAGCATTTCAAACCCATTAGTTCACAAAACATGCATGATTAACAAATATATATTGTTATAGAATATAGAATATCTTTGTTATAGAATATAGAATATCTTGTATATTATAGAATATTTTGTATATCTAGGTTTCCTTATTTATGTTGTAACCCTAGTTCTCTTCTCCCTATATATATGTGGGAGTCTCTCTATTTGTAATATACTAAGAAAACCATTCTTCTATTCTTCTAAATATGTTTCATATTATTCTACTTAACATGGTATCAAGAGCGGGACGAATCCTTCTCTGACCTTGATACACTTTACCCTATTTTTTTTATTTTTTTTTGCAAAACATGGATACTTATGCATGTATAAAATGATACCCATACAACTCAAAGGAAAAATAAACATAAAGGTACTAACTAGTAACTACATGCGTAGAAAGTACCACTGAAATCACATAAAGGTACTACTTATGCATGAAACCAACAAAAAATATATAGGCAAGACCCGAGAATTCCGGTGAACCCTCCACTGCCCCTGCTATCCAAGCTACTCGCACGGGGAGACCCATAGGGGAATCCAGACGAATTGGACCGTAAGTAGGGGGCAGTTCGAGCACTTGGCTCACAGGCGTTGAATGCCAAGGTTCACAAGAAGGTGGGGATGTTTTTTCACAAAATAGGGATACTTATGCATGTATAAAATGATACCTATACAACTCAAAGGAAAAATAAACATAAAGGTACTAACTACATGCATATAAAGTACCACTGAAATCACATAAAGGTACTACTTATGCATGAAACCAACAAAAAAAAATATACAGGCAAGACCCGAGACTTCCGGTGAGCCCTCCACTGCCCCTACTATCCAGGCTACTCGCACGAGGAGACCCACAGGGGAATCCAGATAAACTGGACCGTAAGCAGGGGGACAGTTCGAGCACTTGGCTCACAGGCATTGAATGCCAAGGTTCACAAGAAGGTGGGGATGTTTTTTCACAAAATAGGGATACTTATGCATGTATAAAATGATACCCATACAACTCAAAGGAAAAATAAACATAAAGGTACTAATTACATGCATAAAAAGTACCACTGAAATCACATAAATGTATTACTTATGCATGAATAAATTACCTCATTGTTTTTTCTTTCTTATCGACACAAGATGTGTCAGAAACTTTCCTTACCGACTTCTTCTTTGAACGACTGCTTTCTCCATAATCTGATGGGGCATCGTCATACTTTTTCCGCTTCTTAGTCTTCATTACCTCCACAAACCTGAAGCAGTAAAAAAAATTAGAACCACATCATAAAATAAAAATCAATACCAAACAAAACAAAATAAATTCAAATTTAAAATAACTTTCATAACATATACCTGACTGGTGATTTCCCTTTCACAGCTTTCTTGAACTCATTCTCAGCGTCAGTATCAGTGCGATTATCTGCCTCCTTAGATTTCATTTCCTTCTTAGATTTCCTCGTCATTTTGGAAACCTACAATACAAAAGAAATAATAAAAGTGAAAACACAATCATAAAGAGCAGACAACAAAATAATCCACACATCATTTTTCAAATTATAAAACTCAATCCACTGATTGTATATCCATCTATAAGACAGATACACACTAAATTGATACATCTATGTGAATAAAATGATACTTAGCAGTTTAAAAACTGATACAAAATATATGATATGGTTAGACTATAATGAACTCACTTAGAATTGTGGAATAAGACATACAAAGAAAACCGATACAGTAAATAATCGCTACAGCAAATAACAAATATGCATATCAATTATCTAGCAATGACTCCACAAATCGAGTTTGAAACAAATCTGAATAACCTAAGTATGATATCTAAATAATAAATCTGAGAACATTCACAAACAAAAATGTATATTAAACAAACATCAACCAAAAATACACGAGAGGGGAAAAAACACTGCATCGACAATGAAACAAACAAAAGCAACACATCTTTCACATGATATACATCAGATGCTTAAAAAATGCATAAAAAAATTGTAAACTGAAATCGTCTTCAGTAAACTCAACAGAGAATGACGGAGAACTCGATGAAGTCAATTTTAAACTGAAAAATTGTAAACTAACCTAGCACGAAAAATTGTAAACTGAAATGCACAAAAAAATTGTAAACTGAAACTAACTTGGCACGAAATCGTCTTCAATAAACTCAACAGAGAACTCGATCAAGTGAAAATGTCGCGACTTCGACTCAAAGCAGGCCTCGCGATTGTCGGAAAAATCGATCGAAAGAATGACGGAGCTCTTCGCTTGCAATTACAGATGCCGGAAAACTCGAGGCAAGTTGAGAATGGGAATGGTAGGGTTTTGCGATCGAGAATGGAAAGAGAAGAAAATTGAGAAAGGTTGCGTTAAGATCAGAATAGCGGCTAGGGTTAGAATGAAGAAAGAGCGGGTTTTTTTATATATGACGGGTCGGATAAAACCCGGATCTGACCCATCTCACATAATGTTATTTATATCTAGCTGCACACAAGTTTTTGCGTTAACTAAAGCATACGCTACAAAATTGACACTTCAATAGGTATGATAAAAATGAATATCCAAAATTTATTTTGCTCAATTAACAATATCCTCAAGCTCTTTGTCCATCATTAGCTAATACATCCTTATTGATAGTCCAAAACATATAGCAAAGTGTTTAAAGAAGTCAATAAACACATGCAACCACAATTTAAAGTTGTCAAAATCGGTCCGGTCCAGCCAAGCCCGATTTTGGGCTAAGTTGGGCCATAATTTTATAATCCTGACTGGGTCGGGCGGGCTCAATGAAAAAAATTAAAAAAAATAGCCTTTGGGCCACGAGCGGCCTGTCCCAGCCTGAATTTTTGCTAGGTCGGGCCATAAAGTTTTAGACCCGAAATGTTTTGGGTTGGCCCACCTTATTAAAGTTGGCCCATGGACTTAAGTCGAGCCAGGCCTGTTTCGAGGTCGAGATCATATGCAAAAAGTCTCAACCCAATCCGCAAGAGGACGGGGTCGATTGTAGGGCGGTGGGTCAACCCAAGTCGTACTCTCAAGGAAAGCTTAACAGGGAGATTGTTCATTTCGTGTCATACACATGAATTTAAAGACAATTCTAAACATTATGAACCAATAATTTGAAGGGTTTGCATTAAAATCTATTGAATCAAATAAGACAATAACAAGAAAATAACAAAGATGAATTAAACAATTGTAAAACGGGCATTAGGGCATAGATTCTCTCTTTGGTTTCTCTCCAACTTGATTCAAGTTGATTCCGTTAATCTTAAATATACAATAGACTCCATCAAGATGATTAACTTCAATAGCTTTCGTTTCAATCCATTAAACCCCTAAGGATAAATTATACAATTAAGATTAACAATTAGGCATGTGTTTCCAATCAACCTAATATTGAAAGAACTCTAGTTGGGTAGTAGAATCTTCTATTGATCTCATCTACTACCTAGTAATGTCGAATATTGACCAGATACTCAACATAAACAAGCTCAATTCAATCAACGGGAAATCAACCATCACAAGCAAGGATCGAAACCGAATCGATTATCTACCCCTAATGTATGGAATTAGCCCCTCATCATGCAAGACAACTAACGAGAATCACACAAGCTCTTCATCTTATATACCAAAAGATACATAAAAATACAAACTTACACAATCTTGTTTGTCTCGACGGTATTTTGGTACAAATCCCCCAAATGAAACTGAAACTGAAAAGGAAAACAAGGGAAGGTCGTAATCTTCTTACAAGCCTAGCTGGTTAAGCCCCGGCCTGCACTGTAGATCCCTTCTCAAGCCTAGCTGATTAGGCCCCGGCTTGAGCGGTAGATCCATTTTCAAGCCTAGCTGATTAGGCCCTGGTTTGAGCTGTGGACACCTCCTCCTCCTCCTCCTCCTCCTCCTCCTTCTTCTTCTTCTTCTTCTTCTTCTTCTTCTTCTTCTTCTTCTTCTTCTTCTTCTTCTTCTTCTTCTCCAACCTCTTCAAAACTAATCTATCTAAGGGTGTCATGTCCCTCCAACTGATCGTCTCCAAAACTTCCAAATTGATTGGGAGATGTTCTCTCCCTCTCCGCGTGAAGTGAATGATCGAATGGTAGATAGAATTATTAGATGGTTAGATAGCTCACCAAAAGACTTTTAAAGAACCAACATATAAAAGTGATCTGCCAAATAATTCTGAAAATACCCTCAAAGCGGGACAATCTCCGCCCAGCGCCGGTTGACCATCCAACGCCGGTTGGGGTTGCAAAACCGGGAGCCTCAGCATCGGTTGAGCACCCAGCGCCGAGCTGGGAAGTGGAAGGCCAGTACCGGTTGAGTTCCTAGTACTCGCTAGGCACTCTTTACCGAGAGAAGTGCCCAACCATGGGTGGGGCCTCAGTTCGTGCTCCAGCTCCGATTTTGATGCTTCAGTTCATACACAGTGCGGGCTCAGTTTAGCTTATGCTTAGTTCGAGCCTTCAGTTTGGGAGCCCCCAGTTGGGATCTTCAGTTTGGAGCCTCTGGTTTGGTCTTCAATTGAGCTTCATTTGGAGCCTTTAGTTCAGATCTTCAGTTGATGAAATCAGTTGGCCTTTTCAGTTGGCACTTTAGTTGGCTCCTAAGTTGGGGCCTCCGTTTGGACTCTTCAGTTTGGTTCTTCAGCTGGGGGATTGAGTTGGAGCTTCCAACTTATCTCTTCAGTTGAGCTCTTCAGTTTGACTCCAGTTTTTCTACCTTTTATGCCTTAAAATCACTGCTTTCCGAACGAAAGGTCAAAGTCTACACAAATTTGGCATAGCTCACTAAAAGATCGTGAAGGTAACAACATCAAAACAATACAAAAAAAAAACACGAAAACTCACGCAATAAAGGCACAAAATTCATATAAGAAAATATCATAAATAAACACTAAACAAGGCCTGCCCGGCCTATTTGACAGCTCTAAATCACATAAACACTTAAACTAAATTTTCATAGAAAAAGGACCTGAAAACTCACAATTGACCCGGAAGACATGCACTGATACATAAGTAGTTTTGTTCAACAACAACATCATAAACAGATGTAAACAACCAGGCACGATTGTATGTAATTTAGCAGTCACAGTTAGTTTTATGGGAAACAAGATTTTCATACTGAGAATTAGAAAATTTAGTCAGCAAGCAAGCAATGAAAAGCTTGCCATGAAAACATTTAAATAAAGTAGGTAAGAAAATGAGTAAAAAGACACCAGGTTTACAAAGGACTTAGAATCAAGTTTATGGAGGTTTGAATCATCGAGTTTAAGTCATATCTTCTTTCAAGGCTAGAAGGTGATCACTGTGCTTTTAGTAGAATACATGAATTACATAGCTGATCAACGATCCACTGACACTTACACCTCTTAAATTAATTGAATGTAATAAATTGAGTCGTGACTCATTTTTTTCGATTTTTGGTGATCAAGATATTTAATTCAGGAGGAATTAAATATTGTATGATTGATCTACATTTGTAATAAAAGACATGATAAACCATGGAAGTTTATTCATGATCTTCATCTTCAACCTCTTATCTTCTTAATCTTAGATCTCTTATTCTAAAGGTGAAAAAATAGGAATAAATGGTGTGATTTCGTGTATGGAAGATATATATATATAGTAGGGCAAAGATCTTGGCCTAAAAAGGTAAGAAAAGATACCATAATATAAAAATTCAGAAGAAACCAGACTCGACTCGCTAGTGGTGCAAGACAGGTGGTGGCTGGCTCACGTGCGGTAAGGATCGCGACCAGAGATGGTGAGCCATGGCTGACTGACCCTCGATCAGTTGTGACTATGGCTCACGAGTAGTGTGATCATGGATGGGGGTTACGAGCATATCGTCAGAAACGATATCAGATGGAGGTCGATCTAGATATATTTGCCTCACACAATCATGGCCAACAAAATACACGTGGATCAATAATCGACAGCGTTGGATATGACTCATCGAAAAAATTTGGGAGTGTTAAATTGTAACAGCCCATTTTTCCAATCACTATTTAATTAAAATATTTATCTTGAATTATGTGAATTAATATTAGAATTCATGAATTTTAATGTGAGTTATGGGTATAGTCTAAGTCGCGCACCTAGATATATATTCAATTTTATATATGTAAATTAAGATATATTTAATAAATAAAATCATAAAGGAAATTTTTGTTGCATCAATTTATTTCTATATTGCATCACTTTAGAATAGAATTATAGAGGTCCATGCAAATGGGTATATATTCAGTGCATACATTGATATAAAATATATTCATTATTTTAATTAGATCAATTTTCGTATCTAATAGATAATTAATTGATTTTAGAAAAAAAAGGTGATTTCGAAACTTTGGAACTACGTATGCTATATTCATTATTTAAAAGGAAAGAATTTTAAATATTTTAGAAGATTTAATTTGTCCAAAATAAGTTTTTTTCGAAAAAAGATATTTAATTAAAAGTTTCCAAACCCTAAACTCCTAGTATAAATACAAGGAGGGAGATTTTAACCTAGTTTTTTTGAGATAAACTTTTGAAGCCGCATAGCATAGGAAATTTGTGAATCTATTCTCTTCCCACTTCAACAAATTCTCACGGTAAACTATTTCTGATTTTTGATCATAAGATTTTAATTATTATAATTTTATTTTTTTGTGTTGTAGGAATCAAGAAATAAAACATTTCTATTTTTATCATTTCTGCAAAAGATCATTTGTTACGTATCCAAATTTGCATCATGTTCATTATTTTTTTTTGTTTTTATTATTATCATGGAAACATCATAATGATTTTGGATAATGAACCTCTTATGATTTATAAGTCTTCGTAGGGATCTGTGGAAAATCTTTGAATTTAGAGGTGATTCATTGATAAAATTTCATTTATAGACTTGATGGGGTGGCTAGCACGAGTGTTGATAATTAATTAAGGTAGAGAATATGTTCAGAGAATTTAGTTCTTTGCAGCTTTTAATAATTATTTTCTAATTGAGTAAGATTGTGTTGCAAACGTATTCAGTATATAGGAATTGAAGCTGGCGTGAATGAAAATGGATTAGAGTACCTTTCATTTTGATTTCGTGATTCGCTAAAAAAAAATATTTGACCTTAATTAAATCTGGAATTTTTAATAGTTATTCTAATAGGCCTTACTTATCTTGAAGATTTTCGAAAACTTTAGAAAATCATTTTTGGTCAGATCCCTTATGTAATTAAAATTTATGGAAGCGTCTTAATTCATCATGTAGTATTAAAGGAATTCAGTTATGTTTCTTAATATTTTATATTTTAATATTAAATTATAACATCATAGAAGATGAGTTTTTATTGGGAGGGTAGATTATTGTTATTATAAGTTAATGAAGCTAAGATTATTAAATTTATTTAACGATTTAAAGATATATATGCTTGATTTAATTTGGTAGTTCATGATAATTTACATGCATAGTTCACGTGCATGGCTTATAGTATGAACAAATTTCTAATTGATGGGTAAATTTATGATTAATAATGTTTTTAATTTGAGGTTAAAGTCTTAATAATGTTATAAATTATTATTTTAGTTGTGTTTTCATTTAAGATTCAAATATATATATATTTATAGGATTTATTAATGTTGGTATTCTAGGTGCGGCGCGACTAAGACAATAAGTTATTGCTAGTATTTGATTCGAAGTTCGTCAATTCAGTAAGGTGTGGGATTCATTTATTTTATGCCGTTGATCTATATTTTTGCCCAATTTAATATCACGTGTTGGCCGTATTTCATGTTACTATCAATGGGTCCTTGGACTATGTCTTCATTCATTTGGCTCTCAGTATTGGTGCACAAATGTCAATGTCGCTATGCGATTCAATTAGTACTAATGTACTATCATGTTTCGGTACTAAGGTACTATCAATTTATCAGTATCAGTTATATGTGTACTGCTGTTTTATTAACTTGGGCAAATCTCTGCATAATTTCCCAAACTGAGTACATTTCATATATGCTCACCCTTCATTAACATTTTCAGGTAACTAAATATGGTGGCGTGTGGGAGATCGAATGACAGTTCAAGTCAAATCATATTTCTTCCGCATATCATAGTTTAAGTTTCTTTAAATTAGTTATTTCTAATTCAATGTTTTATGGACCATGTTGCTTCTTAGACATCTACTCATGTTATTGTCTTTTGGTTTATTTTATTTTTAGAACTTATCATAAACTTTTCAAATAAAAATATTTCAGTTTCATCTCTTTTCTAATGTATTGAATAAATTTTTATTTTGTTAACTTTATGTATTTATTTTTCAGCTCAATGTTTCAAATAATTAAATTAGATTATTATTTAAGTTTTTTAAAAAAAATTATTTTCTCACATTTCCGCATCAATTAAAATCATTAAAAAACAGATTAACACTTTAAGAAATTTAGGGTGTTACAGAGTAGTATCAGAGAAAGGTTTACTTTCCTGTAGACTCCGTGAATCATTCATGCATTTAAATTCATTTCATGAGTCATTCGATCACCATGCGCTCCAATGTATATAAAGGTATAAAGTTTCATTTTCAGTTGAGTGAGTATATGATTTATTGGTTGTTATAGTGAGATTATTATGTTTCAGTTATTTAAACTCATGAGATGATAAAATGTTTTATTTATTGAACTTAGTCCTCGAATTTAGAAATAACCTAGAAAGCCTTCTAAATCTTCTCTATCATTTCTGTAGGACGATGGTGAGAAATACAAGAGCACGTGCCAACAACGCTAATGGTAACAACAACAACGCCGAGAATAATGGTCGTAATGATGGAGAGAATTTGATGTACCAATTTCTCAGTGCTATCAAGGGATTTGTGCAACAATCTAATGAGCAACCTGATGCATCAGACCAATATGTGCGTCCCACGAGTCAAGTTGTTGAACAATTTCAGCGTTACACACCTTCCTGATTCAATGGTTGAGATGGACCACAAGCTGCTGAGGATTGGCTGGAAGAGTTAGACCGAATTTTCACGCACATTGACTGTACTGATGAACAAAATGTGGCATGTGCAGTGTTCCAGCTTACTGCTGATGCTGGACGTTGGTGGAAACACTTTGTGAGTACCTTAAGTGGGGAAGAAAAAGATCAGTTATCATGGGAAATATTTCAAGAAGTGGTATTAGATAAGTATTTCACCACTGCCTTCAAAGAAAAGAAAGAGACTGAATTCTTTGATCTTAAGCAAGGTAACATGACAATTGAAGAGTACGAGAGAAAGTTTAATCATTTGTCAAGGTATGCTCCTCATTTAGTGGACAGTGAAGGGAAACGGATTGCAAAATTCAAAAGGGGTCTGAGAGCTGAGATCAATGGGATCTTGGCCGCTCAAGTGATTGAAGATTTCAGTGACCTAGTGAAACGGGCTGGAGATGTAGCCATGAGCCTTGACATAGATAAGCCAGCTCAAAAGCAAGTTGATAACTCTGGAAAAAGAAGATGGGATAATCAAGAAAGGAATCGGGGAAAATTTCCTGCTAAGAAAGGAAGGTTTGAGACGAGAGCTAATGCTGGACCATCGGGAATGAAACCTCAATGCTCAAATTATGGGAAAAACCATGGTGGACCCTGTCGTTAAGGAATGGGAGAGTGCTATTACTGCCATGAGCCAGGTCACTATGCAAATTTTTATCCCAAGAAGAGAAATGATGTGTCAGTTGGAAGGGAACATGGAGAACCTGAGAGGAAAGGAACCTGAGAAAAGAGGCAATGCTCGATTCTTCACCTTGGCTCGTCGGGAGGCGACAATGAAGGATAATGACACAATGACTGGTATGCTACCTATTTTTGGAACGCCTGCTGTTGTACTATTTGATTCTGGAGCATCGCATTCATTCATATCCTCTAAATTATGCCATATGAAAGGAATTGGATGTGAAGTAGAGAACTTAGCCTTAAACATAAGTATCCCTTCAGGTGAGAACATAGTGACTGATAGGATTGCTCGAAAGGTCAAGATGGATTTTGGAGGTAGAGAACTTGAGGCTGATTTATATGAGATAGATATGCATGACTTTGATGTGATATTGGGAATGGACTGGTTAAGTCAGAATCATGCAACAATCAAGTGCTATGAAAGAGAGGTCGTTATTCAAAATCCAGGAGAGAAAGAGTTCTCATTTTATGGTGCAAGAATTGGAAGATCACCAGTGGTGATATCTGCTATGAAGGCAATGAGATTGCTGAAGAAGGGTAGCTGTCAAGGTTATTTAGCTAATATAGTTGGCGTGGAAGATCAGAGATCGCCAATTGAAGGAGTACCAATTGTCAATGAGTTTGCAGATGTATTTCCAGAAGAATTGCCTGGATTACCACTTGATAGACAAGTGGAATTCACTATTGACTTAGTACCGGGTGCAGGCTCAGTTTCTAAAGCACCATATAGAATGGCCCCTAAGGAATTGCAAGAGATGAAGGCACAAATACAAGAGCTCTTAGATCAAGGTTACATTCGTCCAAGTGTATCACCTTAGGGATCACCTGTTTTATTTGTCAAGAAGAAGGATGGATCGATGCGTATGTGTATTGATTACCGTGAGTTGAATAAACTCACAATCAAAAACAAGTATCCATTACCCAGAATTGAGGATCTTTTTGATCAGTTAAAAGGAGCGGGGGTCTTC
This sequence comes from Perilla frutescens, assembly GCA_026008535.1. Classification (NCBI taxonomy): domain Eukaryota; kingdom Viridiplantae; phylum Streptophyta; class Magnoliopsida; order Lamiales; family Lamiaceae; genus Perilla; species Perilla frutescens. The sequence goes on along the minus strand of BRKX01000020.1, from coordinate 37,974,320 downwards.
TCAAAGATAGATCTGAGATCGGGTTATCACCAATTAAAGGTGAGAGAAAGTGAAATACCAAAGATGGCGTTCAGAACCAGATATGGTCATTATGAGTTTGTAGTCATGCCATTCGGATTGACTAATGCTCCAGCAGTATTCATGGATCAGATGAACCGGGTCTTCCATCCATTCTTAGATAAGTTTGTCATTGTCTTTATAGACGATATCCTGGTTTACTCAAAGGATGTGAAGGAACATGAGGGGCATTTACGAACTGTCTTAGAAACTCTGAGAAATGAAAGGTTATATGCAAAGTTCAAGAAATGTGAATTCTGGTCAGACCGAGTGGCTTTTCTGGGTCATGTAGTAACGGCTCAAGGGATTGAAGTAGATCCGGCTAAGGTAGAATCCGTGAGTAATTGGAAAGGCCCCATAAATGCTGGTGAAGTGAGAAGTTTCTTAGGACTTGCTGGATATTATCGAAGATTTATCAAGGATTTTTCTAAGATAGCTGGTCCGATGACACAATTGACACGGAAAGGGATAGAGTTTAAATGGACGGAGAATTGTGAGCAAAGTTTCCAAGAACTAAAGCGGAGATTGACAACAGCCCCAGTGTTAACTATTTCTGATGATTCCAATGAGTTCATTATCTACACCGATGCGTCAAAGCAAGGATTGGGGTGTGTGTTGATGCAAAAAGGAAAGGTTATTGCTTACGCGTCAAGACAGCTAAAGACACATGAGCACAACTACCCTACTCATGATTTAGAGTTGGCAGCAGTGGTACATGCTCTTAAGATTTGGAGGCATTATTTTTATGGAGCTAAGTGTGAGATTTTCACTGATCATAAGAGTTTGAAGTACTTTTTCACACAAAAAGAGCTCAATATGAGACAGAGAAGATGGTTAGAGCTTGTAAAGGATTATGATTATTCAATTCAGTATCACTCGGGAAAGGCGAATGTCGTAGCCGATGCTCTTAGTAGAAAGAGTGAGAGACAGTCAACATCAAAGCTGACTCAAAAAGATTCATTAATTAAGGATTTTGAAAGATTAAGTCTAGAAATGGTGACCCCGGGTACAACAAAGACCGTGTTGGCAGCACTAGTGATTAAGCCCACTTTAAGAGAACGAATCAAAAAGGCCCAAGAGAGCAATGAGTTTTTACAAAAGATAAGAAATCAAGGAGTTGGGGGAAGTTTGAAGGGCTTTGCATTATATGGGGATAGTGCACTTATGATTAGTGGAAGAATTTGTGTGCCTAAGGACAAGGAGTTGATAAGGGAAATCTTAGATGAAGCACATTGTACAGCATATGCGGCACATCCAGAAAGTACCAAAATGTATCAAGATCTTCGAAGGACATTTTGGTGGCGAGGAATGAAAAGATCAGTTGCTGAGTATATGAGTAGATGCTTGACATGCCAACAAGTGAAGGCTGAACACCAAAGACCATCTGGATTATTGAATTCATTGGATATACCGGAGTGGAAGTGGGAACACATCATGATGGATTTTGTTGTAAGACTCCCTAAAACGATGCGTGGACTTGATGCAGTTTGGGTAATTATGGATCGGCTTACCAAGTGTGCTCATTTTCTTCCAGTAAGGATGACATATACAATGGATCAATTTGCACGACTGTATGTTAGTGAGATTGTTAGACTACATGGGGTGCCAGTTTCAATTGTATCCGATAGAGATCCGAGGTTTACCTCTAATTTTTGGAAGAGTTTACACGCGGCTATGGGAACAAAGTTGAAGTTTTCGACTGCTTATCACCCTCAAACTGATGGACAGTCAGAAAGAACTATCCAAATTCTCGAGGATACGTTGAGAACATGCGTCTTGGATATTGGAGGAAATTGGGAGACACATTTACCACTAGTTGAGTTTGCTTACAACAATAGTTTTCAGTCAACTATTGGGATGGCACCATATGAAGCGCTTTATGGAAGAAAGTGTAGGTCACCTTTATATTGGGACGAGGTTGGTGAAAGGAAGATTTTAGGTCCTGAAATTGTTGAGAAGACGGTGGAAGTCATTGCAAAGATAAGAGAAAGGATTAAGACAGCTCAAGACAGACATAAATCGTATGCTGACCAAAGAAGAAAAGATCCGCATTTTGAGGTGAATGATAAAGTTTTTCTTAAGGTGGCTCCAATGAAGGGAGTTTTGAGATTTGGGAAGAAAGGGAAGCTGAGACCACGATTTATTGGGCCATTCGAGGTTTTAGAACGCATTGGAGATGTAGCTTATCGTTTAGCATTATCTCCGGAGCTGTCTGCAGTGCATAATGTGTTTCACGTGTCTATGCTTCGGAAGTATCTACATGATCCCAGTCATGTTGTACATCACGAGAACTTACAAATCAATAAAGATCTTACCTATGAAGAGGAACCCAGTGCTGTGTTGGATCGTAAGGTTCACGTACTAAGAGGTCGAGAAATACCATTAATCAAAATTCAATGGACTAGACATGGTTCTAATGAAGCTACCTGGGAGCGTGAGGAGGAGATTCTGGCTCGTTACCCTAACTTAGACCTAAGTAAGTTTAATTTCGAGGACGAAATTTCTTTTTAGTGAGTAGGGTTGTAACAGCCCATTTTTCCAATCACTATTTAATTAAAATATTTATCTTGAATTATGTGAATTAATATTAGAATTCATGAATTTTAATGTTCGAGTTATGGGTATAGTCTAAGTCGCGCCCCTAGATATATATTCAATTTGATATATGTAAATTAAGATATACTTAATAAATAAAATCATAAAGGAAATTTTTGTTGCATCAATTTATTTCTGTATTGCATAACTTTAGAATAGAATTATAGAGGTCCATGCAAATGGGTATATATTCAGTGCATACATTGATAGAAAATATATTCATTATTTTAATTAGATCAATTTTCGTATCTAATAGATAATTAATTGATTTTAGAAAAAAAAGGTGATTTCGAAAGTTTGGAACTACGCATGCTATATTCATTATTTAAAAGGAAAGAATTTTAAATATTTTAGAAGATTTAATTTGTCCAAAATAAGTTTTTTTCGGAAAAAGATATTTAATTAAAAGTTTCCAAACCCTAAACTCCTAGTATAAATACAAGGAGGGAGATTTTAACCTAGTTTTTTTGAGATAAACTTTTGAAGCCGCATAGCATAGGAAATTTGTGAATCTTTTCTCTTCCCACTTCAACAAATTCTCACGGTAAACTATTTCTGATTTTTGATCATAAGATTTTAATTATTATAATTTTATTTTTTTGTGTTGTAGGAATCAAGAAATAACACAGTTATATTTTAATCATTTCTGCAAAAGATCATTTGTTACGTATCCAAATTTGCATCATGTTCATTATTTTTTTTTTTATTATTATCATGGAAACATCATAATGATTTTGGATAATGAACCTCTTATGATTTATAAGTCTTCGTAGGGATCTGTGGAAAATCTTTGAATTTAGAGGTGATTAATTGATAAAATTGCATTTATAGACTTGATGGGGTGGCTAGCATGAGTGTTGATAATTAATTAAGGTAGAGAATATGTTCAGAGAATTTAGTTCTTTGCAGCTTTTAATAATTATTTTCTAATTGAGCAAGATTGTGTTGCAAACGTATTCAGTGTATAGGAATTGAAGCTGGCGTGAATGAAAATGGATTAGAGTACCTTTCATTTTGATTTCGTGATTTGCTAAAAAAAAAATATTTGGCCTTAATTAAATCTGGAATTTTTAATAGTTATTCTAATAGGCCTTACTTATCTTGAAGATTTTCGAAAACTTTAGAAAATCATTTTTGGTCAGATCCCTTATGTAATTAAAATTTATGGAAGCGTCTTAATTCATCATGTAGTAGTAAAGGAATTCAGTTATGTTTCTTAATATTTTATATTTTAATATTAAATTATAACATCATAGAAGATGAGTTTTTATTGGGAGGGTAGATTATTGTTATTATAAGTTAATGAAGCTAAGATTATTAAATTTATTTAACGATTTAAAGATATATATGCTTGATTTAATTTGGTAGTTCATGATAATTTACATGCATAGTTCACGTGCATGGCTTATAGTATGAACAAATTTCTAATTGATGGGTAAATTTATGATTAATAATGTTTTTAATTTGAGGTTAAAGTCTTAATAATGTTATAAATTATTATTTTAGTTGTGTTTTCATTTAAGATTCAAATATATATATATATATATTTATAGGATTTATTAATGTTGGTATTCTAGGTGCGATGCGACTAAGACAATAAGTTATTGCTAGTATTTGATTCGAAGTTCGTCAATTCAGTAAGGTGTGGGATTCATTTATTTTATGCCGTTGATCTATATTTTTGCCCAATTTAATATCACGTGTTGGCCGTATTTCATGTTACTATCAATGGGTCCTTGGACTATGTCTTCATTCATTTGGCTCTCAGTATTGGTGCACAAATGTCAATGTCGCTATGCGATTCAATTAGTACTAATGTACTATCATGTTTCGGTACTAAGGTACTATCAGTTTATCAGTATCAGTTATATGTGTACTGCTGTTTTATTAACTTGGACAAATATCTGCATAATTTTCCACATTGAGTATATTTCATATATGCTCACCCTTCATTAACATTTTCAGGTAACTAAATATGGTGGCGTGTGGGAGATCGAATGACAGTTCAAGTCAAATCACATTTCTTCCGCATATCATAGTTTAAGTTTCTTTAAATTAGTTATTTCTAATTCAATGTTTTATGGACCATGTTGCTTCTTAGACATCTACTCATGTTATTGTCTTTTGGTTTATTTTATTTTTAGAACTTATCATAAACTTTTCAAATAAAAATATTTCAGTTTCATCTCTTTTCTAATGTATTGAATAAATTTTTATTTTGTTAACTTTATGTATTTATTTTTCAGCTCAATGTTTCAAATAATTAAATTAGATTAGTATTTAAGTTTTTTTTTAAAAAAATTATTTTCTCACATTTCCGCATCAATTAAAATCATTAAAAATCAGATTAACACTTTAAGAAATTTCGGGTGTTACATAAATTGCAAAAAATGTAAAGGTTATGAATTTAATTGTAAATGTTTAAACACCATGTGAAGATTACAAAATTGGTTAAACATTGTGTTAATTCATGAAATTATAAATTAACATAGTATATATTTTTTATTGTGTTTTAGAAAAGTATATGTTAATGTTATTGGATATACGATCATAGTTATTATATTGTAAATGATTAATTACATTTTAGTATCTAAACGTTAGACCTTTTTACAGTTTGAAAATTTTGAAATTTTGAAAATTTGGGACAAAAATGTAAAAGCGCTCAAACCATAGGTACTGACCACTATTTTATTAGTAGTAAAAACAACCATAATTTTACAGTACAATTGTAATACATAGTGAGCAAGAGTATCGTATCCACAGGAATTGTAATGCAAATAACAATGTGTAACTATGACATAGACTTACCTTTTGGAGGGAACCCTAGGATTAAAATAAGCCTAAAGCTGTGAAAAACCTTAAAAATCTCGTGTAGTGATAAACATGACTTTTGTATGCATTTATGTGTTTATTTAGATGGTATTTACTGGTTAATTCATGCATAGGTTATTGTTTGATCATATTTTCATCTATTCTTGTGCAATCTTATGTTTTGCTCTTTTTGTTGAAGTTTGAGCTAAAAAATGGGATATTTTTTAGATCCAATTCAGTTGGAAGATAATCTATAAAGATAGAGGATCGAGTTAGGGTCAGTCTCTGTAACAACCCAGATTTTTAGAATATAATTAAGGAGTTCCTAATTAAGATTAAGAATTTTTAAGAGGAAATTTGAGCAAAATTAAAGGAAACGGATGTAAGTCACGACTTCAGGAGTCCCTCTTTGTAAAAATTATCTCTTTGAATTTTGTTTCGGATATCGGGATATAGCTGATTTTAGACTCGTTTGAAAGATAACGATCCAAGGAGTTTGTCGGTACCTTTAAAATTTTAATCTGGGGTCTATGGGAGTCCCGGTGTTGAAAAATGTAAAGGGATAAATTGTGAATAGTGATTTTCCAAAATGGCGTGATTTTCAGATTTTTAAGAAATCTTGTGTATTGATGCAGGTCTTGTTTTGAGAAGCATGTTAGTGCCACAACTATGCACTAAGTGTTCGTGTTGTTTTGTTGGTGAGATATGGTCAACAATGTGTGCTTGGGCATGTCCCTAAAACTATTCATTCCGCTGTGCGAGAAAAGAAGAATAGTTGGCAAACTGTTCCCTCTGATGTCCCAGACAGAACCAGGGACACTCTTATATGGCAGTTTCCATAAATAGAAGATCTTGCACGAATCCGTTCATGGAGGGCAAGAGTTGTTCGATTGACTGCCTTGTGGAGTAGATACAGAGCTGTAAACAACCCTCCTATCCAAGGAAAGTATCTATACACATTTGGAAAGATTACAAACCATCATTCACCTTCCATATTGATGGCGGATGAAGACCGACGCCAATCATGAAGTGAAGACTATATGAAGGTCGATTCTTTACAACAATCGGTGGATGTTTTGTTTAGATTCTCTTGCATATTATTTGAGAGTCATTGTGGTTTGTGTCCCATGTATTAACTAGTAGTTATACCTTAAACAGTTCAACGTGATAGACTAGTTTTTTGAGTGTTTTGAGTGAAACACGTGAGGGGTTTGTTAAACCGTTTTGTACGCAATCTTGGGAGAGATTATAAGTTGAAGTCTTGGGTAGATAGAGGGAGTCTAGTGTCACGGTTGTGAGGGGATCTCACAGCTTTCGTTTAGTGAAAGAGCTCTTGAAGAAGAACGGGCGACATAAGGAGGGAGTCCTTTATGTGTAAGTTCCTCAATACACTTCATGAAGCAGTAGCAAACGGATCTTTAAGTTTTGGGTGAAGTCCCCCCAGAGTAGGTTGATTAACTGAACTGAGTTATCAATCTCGTGCATATGTTAATGCTTTATATTTTATGTTCTTACATCTGTCCCACACATATCATAGAATAACTGATAGCAGTATTAAGTAAACATGTTAAGAGCACGGATTATCATTTTTTCAATTGGCACCAGAGCGGGTTGTCTGTATTCAGGTGTGATCTTGGGGTTTTAATTCGTGTATTTTGTGTTGTTTTGCCGAGATGGATACTATGAAAGAAGGAGCTTCAATGGTGCGACCTCCGCTCCTTGATGGCAACAACTATGCCTATTGGAAAGCTAGAATCACTGCTTTCATTCACTCAATTGATAACCGTGCTTGGAAGATGGTGACAGAAGGGTGGAAGCCTCCAACCAAGAAGGATGAAAAAGGCAAAGTTGTGCTGAAGTCGGAAGAAGAATGGGAGGATGCTGACTACCAGGTCATGGGGCTAAATGCTAAATCCATAAACGCCATCTTCTCTGCTGTGGACATGAACGTCTTCAAGCTTATCTCCACCTGCGACAAAGCTAAGGATGCATGGGACATACTGCAGACCACGTTTGAAGGAACAAGCAGTGTTCGTGCTTCTCGAATGCAAGTGCTCACCACTAGATTTGAGAATCTCCGGATGGATGAGGCTGAAAAACTTGTTGATTTCAATGCCAAAATTTGTGACATTGCCAATGAGAGCTTTACCTTGGGTGATGCTTTTTTCGAAGAAAAACTTGTTCGAAAAGTTCTTTGTTCTCTTTCCAAGAGATTTGCCTACAAAGTCACGGCTATTGAAGAGGCCAAAGATGTGAGCAAGATGAAGCTGCAAGAACTGATGGAGTCCCTACGAACCTTTGAAATGGGCTTGACAGATGAAGGAACAGTGCAGAAGAAAAGTATTATTTTTCAAATAGGTTCTGGTACTAATGTCTCTGGCGACGTCCCTAACAGAACTGACCTAGCAGAATTGATTGCTATGCTATCTAAAAACTTCACCAAGTTTACAAGAAGCTTTGAGAAGTCATCTCAAAATAATTCTGTTAATAACAGGTTCTCTAAACATCGAAGAACCAAGGATGATGAGTCAAATGAAGACAGACATAAGGAAGTCAAGTGTAGAGAGTGCGGTGGTGTTGGTCATTACCAAGCCGAGTGTGCTAATATTCTAAAAAGGAAGAACAAGTCATTCTATTCTACCTCAAGTGTAAATGATGACTCTGATGATAGTGGAAGTGATGAAGAATACGTAAGCAATCATATTGCTTTCATGACACACTTTGTCAAAACATCTGTGCCAGCATATGTTTCTGACAATGAGGTCGAGAAAATTTCAGAATGCAGTGATGATGAAGAATTTACTGATGAATCAGCTATGGAGGCGTTTAAAAAGTTGTATTCCGGTTGGATCATGGTGGTTAAAGTCAATGAAGACCTGCTAAAAGAGAATTCCGATCTCTTGAAAGAAAGAGATAATCTCTCTACTCGCATCAATGAGTTGCAGAATGAATTGTTGCAGTCTAGAAACAATACTAATGACCAGGCTGGTGAACTTCAACACTTAAAGAAGCTTGTCAAAATAATGAACGCGGGATCATCTCAACTTGATGAGATCCTCTCTAATAGAAAGAGTCCTCATGATCATACTGGGCTCGGATATAATGGTGGATTCTGTCAAGGACAAACATCTGGAATAAAAGATTCAACAGTTCCAGAATAGAAAGTTGAGCTAAAGAACAAGCAACAGTGAAGGAAGTCTCCTCAAAAGACACGTGTGGTGTGTCATTACTGTGAGAAACCTGGTCACATTCGACCACATTGCAGAAACTATATCAATGACCTCAGAAGGATGAAAAGAAGGGGTATTTCTCAATCTGATCAGTTCCTCAGGAGAGATAACAACAGGAACAGATCAAGGAACAACCACAGAAATTATGTGGTTCATACTGCTCTCAACATTCATGCAAAGAGCAGTTGGTTTTTTGATAGCGGATGTTCGCGTCATATGACCGGAGATGCAAGCATGCTGAGCAACAATCAAAAAGATTGTTCTCATCAATCTGTTACCTTTGGAGATGGTGTCAAAAGAAAAGTTCTTGGATGTGGCCAATTGAATGTTCATGGAATGCCCAACTTGGAAGAATTTTTGCTCATGGAGGGACTAAAAGCTAATTTAATTAGCATTAGTCAGTTGTGTGACCAATATCTCTTTATTCACTTTACAAGAGATAAGTGTTTGGTCAAGAATAGAGAAAGTGTTCTGCTGATGGTCGGGGACAGATCACGGGACAATTGTTATCTTCTCAACATGAAGGAAACATGCTTCAGATCTCAACTAAATGAAGCTAACTTGTGGCATGAAAATCTTAGCCACATCAGTGATCAAGAATCGTCAATTGTTCTTGTTGAAGATGACTGTTCTAGGTTTGAAGAAGTTACTGGAAGTGTGCCTGTTTCTGTGCCTAACAGAAGTGAAGACTGTAATCGGACTGAACCAATATCTGAGAGCAATGATGCTCTTAAAAACCATCCAGTTGTTGATAATCTGGAAGAACCTGTTGCCCAATTGATGATGAGAGCCTTGATGGTACTGTCCATGTTCCTACATTAGTGCCGGACAGTTCTGAAAATAGAGACCTAACTGAAGCAAGACCTCAGAAACAAGATAAGTTTGTTAGTCAACCCAAAAGTTTTAAAGACCGCCACTAATCTGAGTTTGTGTACAAATTAAAAAAGGCACTTTACGGTCTCAAACAAGCTCCACGAGCTTGGTATGTCGATATTGTCTTTGGATCTGTGTCAAACAGAATGGTGGACGAGTTTCGGAAGAGTACTTCAGGAGGACGTTTCTTCCTTAGAAACAACATAGTTTCTTAGTTTTGTAAGAAACATAATTCCATTACGTTATCTACTGCCAAAGAAGAATATATTGTGGCTGGAAGTTGGTATACACAACTTTTATGGATGAAGCAGATGCTGGTTGATTATGGTGTGCCACAGTCTGTTCTTACCATATTCGGTGACAATATGCGTGCTCTAAATATTTTGAAAATTCATGTTCAGCACTCTCGAACAAAGCATAGAGATATTCGCCACCACTTCATTCATGAACTGGTTGAAGATGGATCTCTTCTGATTGAGTACGTTGGATCAAATGCTCAACTTGTGGATATTCTCACTAAGGCACTTGATAGTGGAAGGTTTGAAACACTTAGATCCTCATTGGGTCTTTGTGTTCTCTGAACTTCTCCTTTGCGAGAAGTATCTTTGTACAATATTGGTCAGTGATTTATGTACAGAGAAAACAAAGTGACCAAGTGTTTCATGGTCATGTGTGATGTGATCCTCCATGTGTGCCTAACAGATTCAAGAACAGTTTGTAGCAATTTCTTTTTATCTCATTGTATAGCGGGCAGTCGATTCTCGTGCAGAGTGGGTTTGACAAGGGAAGTGATCCCTAATCATGGAAATTAATCTAATTATTTCCTTATTCAAATTGTGTGGCTCTTGGAGAAAATCACTTGTGTTCTCCACGTTTGTTCCCACTGCCGTCGTTTCCAGCAGTGATGTTGTGTCTGAGCCTGCAGAAGTCCCTTCATCTATGCCCTGTAATGCTCCTGAGGTGTCTGCGACTCTGTCTGAGTCAGTTTCTGTGACAGTTCCGGAACCCCCACCTCAATCTAGGGTTTCCGATATTTCTTCCTCACCTCTGTTGGTGGAGCCTGCATCACTGAAATTGACAATTGATGTTGCTTTCTGTCTTGATCACTCTTTTATTGAAGAATTTGATGCATCAATTGTTGCAATGACTTTTGTTTCTGTGTCAGCGTCTGTCGCTGAGTTTTATTTCTGTGCCAGTATCTGTCGCTGTCGTAACCGTCCTGATGGATACTTTGGTGGTTACGATCCATGTTTCATTAGGAGAAGCCTGGCCGAAGGCCTCTGATGTTGATGCTCCTACTCTTGCTTAGGTTGAAGAAGGGAGAATTGAAGTTGATGATATTAAGGAGTATGATATTGCTGTTGAGGAAAATGCTTCCTCACCTGATGCTGAATCTGATCCACCTCTTTTGGAACAAGAAGGGACGTCTTCCAAGTCCCGTGGTGTGAAGTGCAAGCTTTAATTGTTCGATAAACCAGAGGAATCCCCTTCTGCCTCTGAGCACCATGTTGATTCTGCTGATGCTAAGTAGAACTCTGATAAAGATGAGATTCATATCTCAATTGCAGACCCGAGCAAAGTCCAAGTCTGCTGATGAAGAATGCTAGAGCTCCGTCCCATTCTGTTGAAGTGGCAGATGATGTGCCTGTGGATGTCTCAGACAGTTCCGCTTCTGAATCTGAATCTTTTGATTCAATCAGTCCGAGCAGATGCTGGGCTTGGTCTCTGGACCTCGCCGACCGTTGATTAAGAAGGATGGAGCTCCTTCTCCCTCTGATGATGATACTGAAAATGTGCCAGAGGATGTGCCTGACAGATTAGCCTCTGAGTCTGAAGCCTACGACTCAATGCTCAATACTTCACAAGCTTGCAGTGAAGAACTGATGTCCCAGCCGGTATTGTCCTTCTCTTGGTGTGTGCCTATGTTAAGTCTCGACGGACCCATCAGCCCATTGATTATCCGGGATGAGCTTCAGCATACTCTCTTCACAACATGATGTTGTGACCTCGGAAGATGTTTATGAGCTCGAGGAGCCCCAACTTGTGATCAGCCATAAGCTATTTTCTGCTTAGAATTCTAGTGATATTTCTGTTGTAGATCTTGATACCAGCTCTACTGAAGATGTCCTTAGACCGAGAAGTCTAGGACTGTCCAATCTCGAAAACAGGAGCTTGAGTCTTTGATGATGCACCTAAAGGCTCGTGCCTTCGGTTTTGCCTCTCCATTAGATACACCAAAGATTGTTCCAGCTGCTGTTGCTGCTGAAGTGCCTCCCGCTTGAAGCTTTGGCTTTTATGGCAGCCACTAAGGGGGAGAAGTGATGATAGCATGGGGGAGTTTATTCATGGAGAAGATGATGGGAGATGAAGATGAAGAGCAGTTGCGGTATGTCGCAAAAGTTCACAACTTATGAATTATTTTAGACAATTATGATGATTGGTGAAAACTACTCAGCCCAGATTAAGGGGGAGTTCGTGGATGATTGGTGACAACTCCCTAGCCCAGATTAAGGGGGAGTTCGTCACAAGAAAACTGTGCCTGACAGTTTCTTAAATATCACTTTTTGATATTTTTTTATCTGCGGAGATTTTTTCATGAGGTGTGCAAATTAAGAGTTATTGTCTTCCCAAAGGGGGAGATTGTTAATGCCATCGTTATGCACTAATTCTTGGTTCATGTTTGTACTGGCGAGATATAGAAGATAAGGTGTTCCAGGGTATGTGCCTGGAGACAAAAGTTCTACTGTGCAAGTTTTGAAGACACTCCCGGTTCAGATTCAGGGGGAGTGTGTAAAACTGTCCCAGACAGTTGTTAAATATATCACATATTCGATATATTTTGATCTGCAATATTGATTAAAGTGTTGTGCAGATTGAGATGATAATTGTCGACCATAAACGCCAAAGGGGGAGATTGTTAGTACCACATCTATGCACCAAGGGTTCGTGTTGTTTTGTTGGCGAGATATGGCCAACAATGTGTGCTTGGGTATATCCCTAAAGCTATTCATTCCGCTGTGCGAGAAAAGAAGAATAGTTGGCAAACTGTTCCCTCTGATGTCCCAGACAGAACCAGGGACACTCTTATTTGGTAGTTTCCATAAATATAAGATCTTGCGCGGATCCGTTCATGGAAGGCAAGAGCTGTTCGATTGACTACCTTGTGGAGTAAATACAGAGCTGCAAACAACTCTTCTATCTAAAGAAAGTATCTACACACGTTTGGAAAGATTACAAACCATCATTCACCTTCCATATTGACGGCGGATGAAGACCGACGCCAATCATGAAGTGAAGACTATATGAAGGCCGATCCTTTACAACAATCGATGGACGTTTTGTTTAGATTATCTTGCATATTATTTGAAAGTCATTGTGGTTTGTGTCCCATGTATTAACTAGTAGTTGTACCTTAAACAGTTCAACGTGATAGACTAGTTTTTTGAGTGTTTTGAGTGAAACACGTGAGGGGTTTGTTAAACCGTTTTGTACGCAATCTCGGGAGAGATTATAAGTTTAAGTCTTGGGTAGCTAGAGGGAGTCTAATGTCACGGTTGTAAGGGGATCTCACAGCTTTCGTTTAGCGAAGGAGCTCTTGAAGAAGAATAGACGACATAAGGAGGGAGTCCTTTATGTGTAAGTTCCTCAATACACTTCATGAAGCAGTAGCAAACGGATCTTCAAGTTTTGGGCGAAGTCCCCCAGAGTAGGTTGATTAACCGAACTGGGTTACCAATCTCATGCGTATTTTTACTGCTTTATTTTATCTGTTCTTGCTTCTGTCCCCAACATATCGAAGATTACTTGCACGCAGTAAACTATAGTCACATTAAAAACACGGATTATGATTTTCAAAGCCGATCCCATGAAGAATCGCCCAAGGAATCCATTCATGTTGTTGGATTTTCAATCAGAGGTCAAACGAACGCTTGGGAGCATTTTTAGCAAAAAGTGCGAAATAGTAAATTTTCGTTTTAAAAAGCCAATCCTTCTTCGATTTTCTTCGAACGACCTTTTATTTTTCTTCGATGGGTTGGTTCAATAGTACTCGAGCCAACGAGTCTCCTGATATTTTCGGATTTTGTGTTGGAGGTCATTTGGACCTCGCCATTGAATAAAAAAAATTTAATTGAATCTGGAAAATATTTTATCAGTATTTTATATCCGGATTTTATACCGGATATTTTCCACCTTTTTACCTATATATATAGCAGCCACACCCACCTTATCTCTTCACAAAAGCTCACGTCCCCAATTTTCAAAGGAGAGAGAGAGAGTCTTGGGGACTAAGCAAAGATTGAGAAAAAGAAGAGAAGAGATTGAGAGAAAGAGAAAGAGATAGCCGGAGGGAGGAGGGAGCTGCCGGCTGAAGGGTTGCCGGACCGGCCACCAGCAGGTCTCCGGGAAGCAGCAGGTCACCGGAGCGCCACCGCCATCGCCGGAGAAGAAGGTTGCAGCTATTGCTCGTCGTCATCTCCGTTCAGCTGCCATCTTCCAACTCCTCGTTTCTGTTCGTTTCTTCTCCTATCAAGCTGAAATTTTAGTATGTCGTGTATCTTTAAGTGTTCTACGTTTCTTCTTTTGATGTCAATGTCATCCGGTGGCCGGAAATTGGCCAGATCGCCAGAAAACGGGGACTGCTCCGGTTACTGATCAGATTCGGTATTCGGCAATTTCAGGGCATTTTGGAGTCCCGAATCGAAAAAGTTTCAACTGGAAAGTTGTTTGGAATATTATTTTACGTTGGGATAGTTTGTCGTTGAGTTTTATTTTCGAGTATCCCGTCATTTGGAATTTTGCCTAAAGTGTGAAAGTTATTCGGATTTTATTTTGAAATCAAAAGGTCGTCGGAAAAATCCCGAATTTATATATTTGGATGCTGTTATGATATGGGATATACTCGAATTATTTCATAATTTTTGGATGATTATAAGGATTCGTTGGATTTTTGGTAAAAGCGTCGAAAAAGGGTAAAAGCATCGGGGCGTCGTCTTTTGCCAATCTTTTGACTTGGTCGATCTTAAATTATTGTTTTAAGCATGCTTCATGTTCAGGCCGAGTCGATTAGATGTGTCTAAAGTCGTGCAATCCATAGAGGAGTCGTAGTCAGGGAATTCCGTTTATGTGATTTTGGGATCTTCGAATAAATCGCTAAGACGATAATCGACTTCTGTAGGACAAGCCGAATCCCAAAGGAATTAAGGAAGGGAGTTGCAGCCCGTTGCTTCATCTCGAGAATAACGATCAAGGTGGGCAATACTATACTCATCTATTATTTGAGCTAGTGAGCTCTATAAGCATGATAGGGTAAAATGAAATATCCAATTAAATGATTTTATGCTCGCCTGATTAGTCTCTGTACAAGGAATATTATGCTATGGGAATTGATGATATGAATTGTTATTTGAGCTCTTGAGCATGATATGTTATGGATGCTAGCATAATATGATATGATATGGTTTGTTGATATCAGATATAAATGATCATGATCATAGGATTAATTGTTGGAAATTGATATTATGATGAGGGAGCTTTGGTTAAATGAATGATGTCTTATAGGTTGACTATAGTATCCCTTATAGGCGTTGAGGCTCTGAAATTGATTGAGAAATTGGACCTAGATGGTTCATTCTAGGTTATGATCTATGCTAGCATGATTGAATTTGAGGATTAAAGGTTGAGGATTTAATATTGAGGATTAAATGTTGAGATTAAATGATTCTTAATCAGGATATTGAGCTTAAGGAATGATGATTATTATCATGTTGTAACCTTCGGGTTACCAGGTTGTGGTCTTTGGATCACTAGGGAGTCACTGCTGGGTAACCCCCTCGCATACTCATGGATTGTAACCTTCGGGTTACCAGGTTGTGGCCTTTGGGTCACCAGGTTGTGATCTTTTGATCACTAGTAAGTCACTGCTGGGTAACCCCCCCGCATACTCAAGAGGATATTTGAGGTAACCCATCTCTTATCCTAAGACATGCCTCAGGGTGCAGTAGACATCAGGTTTGAGTCAGGATGGGCCCACATGAAGTAAAAATGTTTTGCAGATATGGGAAGGGCTTTTGCGTTTTGCTTTCCATATGCTGCTAGTTATTGTTGGATATTTCTAAAGTTTTTCAGAGTTTTCTTATAAAACCCCACTGAGTACATTAGTACTCACGTCCTCTTTTTCAAATGTTTTCAGGTTGAGATGCAGAGGTCGGGTTGGCTGCTGAGATCATGTTTATTTTTTTACAGTATTATTCCCACTATGTTTCTTGCTACTCTGATGACTTATGGTATTTTCTTGATATGATTCCACTTCTCTGATTATGAACCATGTTGATGTGTAGTTATAGCATGTCTTTATGCTTTAACTATATGTTGCCTTTATGATTGATCTAAAGGAAGATAGTCTTATTCTTTGTTATGCCTACTTGATCCTTCATTTTGGCCTATGGATAAGCTTCTTTTGTTCAGCATATTGGTATCTATTTCTTTCATCGACCTATGAATGGGTCTATTGACTGTTGGTATCTATTTACTTGCTTCCGTATGGCCTATAAAAGGGCTTGTTGATTATTACAGCTTCATTTACTCTCTTATAAGCCGTTTATAAACGGGGATTTGCTCTAGTTACAGAGGGTATGATTTCTGATTTTCCGGAGGGCATATTCGTTTGTTAAATTATATTCTAAACATTAATCCTTTTTAGATTAACACACCGTCCTCACTTAATTACCCTTTTCGGGACCAGGTTGTTACAGTCTCCAACTTGAATCGGGTCAATCGCATGATAAACGAGCGAGAACAAAGCAAAACAGTGGAGTGTGCCAAAAACCGGTGACCAACTCGCCGATCTCCGGATATACCCGCCAATCGACGGTTTCTTCACAGTGGCTCAGTGAGTGTGAAATAGTTTAGTGAAAACCGCCGACCAACTCGCCGATCTCCGGATTTTACCCGCCGATCGCCGAGTTCTTCAATTTTGGTCGCAGAGTTGCCCGAGAATCTCAATTTTTTGTATTTTTGGCCTGTAAACTTACCTTTTGGGCCGAGTATTTATTACTTAGTATAAATAGGGTTGTTTAGGTCGAAATTAGGAAGATTCTTTTCAATATATTTCAGTTTTATTTTAGATTTTAGAGCGGCAAGACATGAAGATTCAAGATTGAAGTTTTATGCATTGAATTTCTCTACGGTTTTTCTAACATTTGTTATTTAATTATGTTTCTTTATTCTTTCTTTCTTTTTAGTTTCAGTATTTGTAGGTAAGTTTATAATTAATCCTAGGGTTTGCAAACATGTAGAGATTATGTGTTGATTCAATTCCAATTTAATTTTCCTTCCAATTATTGTGTTCATAAATCTAGGTTTTGATTTCTTGTGCATAATTATTGGTCTTAGTTATTGTATGCAAGTTAATTAATTTGAGCCCTATCGGAAATAATTAATTAATGAGATTAACTAGATTATATGATACACGTGTTTACATCTATAGGAGGTTTTAAATATGAGTTTTTATATCTTGAGACCTGACGAAGATAGATAATTTACTAATCTACAGTTACCTTGAGACCTGGTGGAGATAGCCAGATAGGTAGCTAGATTTGTGATCATTCACCTTTAATTGGACTAAACTGGAAATTGAATGAATTAGATTAAATACATAATTGATACATGTGTATGCGCTCCCTAGGATTAATTCATTTTATTATTTGATAATGTGATAATTTTATTCTTGTTTAATTTTATTTTTAATTGCATATTTGATTTATTTAGTTGATTTTAATTTATGTGCCTAGAATTAGTTAGCCTGAATAATAGAGACGTATTGGCTCAGTACTCCGTGTTGATTTTTATTTCAGTCCCTATGGATACGATATCTGATTTACTACATGTATAGCAGTGACCTGTGTTAGTTGCAGTTAATTGCATAATAAATAGTGCATCAACTTTTTAGCGCCATTGTCGGGAACTGTATTAGATTATACATTAATATTATTACTAACATACTTGATCATTTTACACCAAATAATCATCAAATTCACCACTATTACTGCAAAACTCATAAATATATCAAAAACTCCAAATGATAACATAATGAGCACAAAAGCTATGAAAATTATACAATTTATCAACTTAAACATTGTCAATTCATATCCAAAAATTGTATAAAATACACAGCTGTCAGGTACTAAACTGCATTCAACGTTATTTTAATGCAAACAAGATGCAGATTGATACATATAATGAAGATATGCAAGCGTCATTATTATAGTTTTTAAGTCGATTTTTTATTACTTCAAATATATTTATTAACTTTATTTTGATTACATTTATTTTACATGTAACATAATTATCAATTTCTTAAAAGTTAAATCCAACAAATCTATATAAATATACAATCCTAAAAATCTTTAAAACGAAATAAAAGTTATTGCTACAATCTTTGTTCACATATATTTTGCTGGAGTTTTAGTTATGGTTAGTTGTACATAGCTATTTCACGAGTCACGAGTCGTACTGGTTTGAAAGTTTTGATTTGTAAATATAATAATAGTGTACAAATGCTACTACAAATGTTGTATAAAAGAAAAGTGTTACATAATTTATAATATAATATTTTGGATGTAGTAATTTCTTAATTATTTGTGCAATTATATCAAATATATTAAATATTATATTATAATTATGGCTCGTTTGCTAGGCAGTATGGTATAAGATTGTGTATGTTTGAAATGGGGTGTGTTTTACCGTATAAGATATCAATATCGTGTTTATTTTGGTGTATTAAAATACATGTATTAATAATATAGTGTTTACTTAGATGTATTATATTCTCGATAAAATTTCAATTCATAAAATATCCTTTAATAATTAGTTACTATATATTGTGTGAATATTCTATAATAAGATTTTTAATTCATATCTATAAGATTATTTTAGTATGCAATTTTTAATAATTTTGTATGATATTATATATCTCCCTTGTAGGGTGTGATGTTATACCATATAAATGGTTAACACATGTCGGACATTTACATAATTATAAGCGTTAATATTACTAGCAAACAAGTTATAATCATGGTTGCAGAAGGCGCTAGGTGCTAGGCGGGCGGCCTAGCGCCTAGACCGCCTAGGCGGTTTTTAATTTTTAATTAATTTTTTTATTTTTAATCTATAAATTTTGCAATTTTGAGTTATAAGTTCATAAAACATAACATTTCAAACAAAGTATTCAAAGTAAAATCATCCAAAAGTCGATATAAAGGAACATTTAAAGTTAAAATCATCCAAAGATAAAAAAAAAACAAACAACATTCAAAGTTCAAATAATCCAAAATTAAAAAACTAATGACGTAAAGTTCAAACATTGAAATTATCCAAGTCACGATCTCCATCCGGCTCATATTCATTTTCATTAATTTCCTCATCTTCGGACTCAAAATAATCATCATATAGTTCTCTCATTGTTCGATATTTTGGGTTGGAGACCTTTAGTAATTATTAAGGAAAAGGAAAAAATAATTAAAATTGAAAAAAAAAAATCCGCCTAATGAACCGCCTAACAGCACCTAAACGACGCCGCCTAACTTCGCCTAAGGCCGCCTAGGACCGTCTCGCCCCGCCTAGCGCCTAAGACCCGCCGTCTAGTGAAAATCGCCAAGGTGAAGGGCCGCCTACCGCCTAGGCGGCCGCCTTTTACAACAGTGGTTATAATATAATATGTGAGTGTATTTAAATAATTATTTCTTTTATCAATCGTCAACTTAACTCTATTCAGATTCAGAATAATAATTATCTGTTACTAAAAAAAGGTAATTGGACAAAACAAATACGGAATTAATTTATTAACTAAAGTCTAAAATATTACCAATAAAATGTAAATACGTAACACTTATATTAAAAATAAATAATGGACGCATTTGGTCAAAATTTCCTTTTACCCCACGTACAGGATTCAAAAAATAATTTAAATAAAAGAAGATAAAACAAAAGTAGAAAAGAAACGAGAAAATTAACGACAGCCACCAATTTCGAAATATTCTTTATTATCAATTACTATGAATTACTGAGTTAATCTCAAGTCTAAGAAACATCAAACTCCTCCTGCAAAATTTAACACGCATACTGTTACCGTACCTACTAATTCATTAATTTCATTGACCCCGCCCAGCCGAACAGTAATTTTCATTGTTATATATTGTTTTCACCAAAATAATTATAATTATAATTACAATAATTATGTCTGCGTTACATAAATATACAGATGTATAAAAAGAAATTTTTGGAAAAAGTTCTCTTGAAATCTCTCTCCGTGTCAAAGTTTTCGATCCAAAAACATTAAATTGAAACCTGAATCCATTCTTCCCCGTAATCTAGGGTTCCTGATTCCTCTCTTGACGTTTACGTATTACCAACCTGTATCTGGATTTTTCTATTCCTGCACGAATTGTATTCGTCGAGTTTGAGTTTCCCGATTATTTTCAATCTCGATTTTTTGAGGTTTTTCCGTTTCGAGTGGCCCGGGGATTGTGGTGCGTGTGTAGATCATGACGATTCCAGATTCCTCGGGTTATGACTACATGATGGAGAATGGATCGATTGAATTGCCATGCAAGCCGGAGGAGGAGAGGAGGATTGTTCAGGAACTCACTGCCAAGGCTGAGTCCAATTTGCGAGAGGGGAATTTGTACTACCCCATCTCGACCCGGTATATCTTCCATTTCTTCTAATTGATTAAGCGATTGCAGTTAAATCCGTCTTTTTTTTTTTGAATTGTGATTAATAGAGTTGAATTGCTCCTGTGGGTTTTGGATGGGAATTTCTTCTTAGTTGTCTCAATACCGTGAAAATGGTTTTCTTGATTGTTCTTACAGGTGGTTCAGAGGCTGGCAGAGGTACACTGGGCAAACAGAAGGGGCATATCCCTTTGCAGCCCATTCTGTTGAATCTCAATCTGTAATACCAGAAGAAGATAGGCCTGGAGTCATTGATAACACTGACATTATTGTAAATGGAGGGGATAATAAAGAAGCTGATGATGACCCTCAGCTTATCAGAACTTTGGAAGATGGACGTGATTACATCTTAGTACCACAAGAAGTTTGGGCGAAGTTTACAGAGTGGTAATTGTTATGATTGAACTGAAGTTTTTTTATTTTCATGTTCCAATCAAAATTGCCATTAATATTTCCCACAAGTGATTTCATTTCTTAGAGGCCGGGGCGTTGATTTTCTATTGTTGTTGAGTGTGCTCTTCATTCTTCTTAAGACAAAAGACAATTAATTTTGAAAACCATTTGCAGTGGTGGTATTGTGGGAAGTTATTACATGCTTTTGGAGGACTGAAGCAAGTTTCTATTGATTCTCATCCATTGATTTAGGTGATCCTTTACAGCCTTTCACATAACTTAATTCAATGTTTTATTTATTGTCCCACAGGTACAAAGGAGGCCCGGCTTTGCCACGGAAGATGATTTCTGTTGGGGCCCAACATAAACAGTTTGTTGTGGAGGTTTTCCCCCTTTCTCTCAGACTAATTGATTCTAGAGACCAGAGTGAAGTGTCTATAAGACTGAGTAAAAAGGTGCCATTTCCTAAGTAATTTACTTGTACTTCGAAGATACCCTTAAGTTTAAGAATCATTGAATTGGTTCGTCTTATTTTTCAATCATGTCTAGAATGGATTATTTTTTTCTGTCTCCACATAGCTTTACAAAGAGCATCATTTGTAATATTTTTCATATTTGTTTGGTCGCAGTTTTTTTTATTTGAACATATGCTTGTGTGGTAGCTTGTATCTCTCCTTTCCTCAAATCTTTTTTTGCCAAACTCTTTGACTGCACACTTGCTTTTGTAGGTTACATAATATGTGTAACATTGTTTGCGTGCAAGCAAAAAATTATGACATTTCCTTACCATTGGAGCTAGATTACAGGATATATTTATTTTGATATAAATAAACTTAAAAACATTTTCTTATGGAGTATAGAGTTTAAATTATGTTTTTGAGGTATTAAATTATTTTTACTAGTTTTTTGAATCCATGCATGCATGTGAGTTTTTGATATGTTGTGCAAAGTAGCATAGTATTTGCCTAAGATGTCCTGTTGCTACTTTCGATCTAATATTTGATTAATTCTTAAAGCTTTCTTTGTGATAATTTCTGAATGTGGAGTTATTGTCTCTCTGATTGTGTTTCAGGCTTCTTTAAATGACCTCTATGTCAAAGTGTGCCGACTCAAAGGCTTGGACTGTGAAAAGGTGTGCCATCCACAAAATATTTCATTCTTAGTCTGACAATACATTGAAAATTTAATTTAATGTGTTACTCTTCTTGTGAAATATTTACAGGCACAAATCTGGGATTACTTCAATAAGCAGAAACAAACAATGTTACTTTCTTCAAGTCAAACACTTGAGGAGTCTAATTTGCAGATGGATCAAGATGTGAGCTTGTTGTCCTTGTTAAAAATGTTAAAAATGGATTAAATGAAATTGCTTTAAGTTTCTTATGATGGTTTATTTCTTTTCTTTAAAAGATTGCTATCTTCCTTGGAATTCGGATAACTAATTATGAAATTTTGATGATATAATTTCATTAATGCTTGCATTTAGAATCTCTACGCATTGTCTTTCATTTGTTTCTCGTAGGTAAGTTTTAATATAAACAAATGAAAGATTATACAATGCTTTCTTTTTTATTTTCTTTACTGTTCTCTCTTTTCCCCTTGTTTTAGATTCTTCTTGAGGTGCTAAGTGATGGTTTTGGCACGAATTCAACGGGGAATGGCTTAGCATTGGTTCAAGTGGAGCCTTTAAGATCAACCTTCTCAATTGCTGGTGGTCCAACTATGTCTAATGGGAATGCAGCAGGTTATAACCCCGACATATACCAGCGAAGTACATCTACGTCCTCTACATATGGAAATATCGAAGATGGAGATGATGCTTTGAAGCCTGCAACAAGAGGAGATAGGGGTGGCTTGGCAGGATTGCAGAATTTGGGAAACACTTGCTTCATGAATAGTTCTCTTCAGTGTTTAGTTCATACACCACCCCTTGTTGATTACTTCCTGCAAGATTACAATGATGAAATCAACAGACAGAACCCTCTGGGAATGCATGTAATTTCCTTGTTTTACCTGTAGTGCTAGATTTCATAATGGGGACTTTTTTGGCCAACGTCTTTACTTTTAATTAATGGTACAGGGAGAGCTTGCACTTGCATTTGGTGAATTATTGAGGAAACTCTGGTCACCTGGTCGAGCTCCAGTTGCCCCTCGTGCATTTAAGGGGAAACTTGCACGTTTTGCTCCACAGTTTAGTGGCTATAACCAGCATGATTCGCAGGTTGGTTTTGCTCATGAATACAATATGAGAAACATACTTTGTTTCCTTATGTCTTTTTACTGTACAATAACTTCAGAAAAATTGTTATGCTTAGAGACATCAACTTAGATTACATGATACACGCACGATTTATCAGTTTTAGCTTGCTTCTTGATATGTTATGAGTTAACATTTTTTTATTTCAATGTGTTCTCATCCTTGCAGCTATATCAAACAGTAAACTTTTAGATTCCCTTTTCCATTATGTTCAATTTTATTAAATGATTCTACAAGAAATATGGAGAATTGTGAACACTGTCCCCCACATTTTTTTTAATTCTTTTAGGGGTGGACCCTGTATTGTTCATTTTCCTGTTTTCATTCTTTAGATGGATGATATAGAACTTCTCCTCAGGAGCTCCTTGCCTTTCTGCTCGATGGGTTGCACGAAGATTTAAATCGTGTCAAGCAGAAACCATATATTGAAACTAAGGATTATGATGGTCGACCTGACGAGGAAATTGCCGATGAGTTGTGGAGGTATCACAAGGCGAGGAATGATTCTGTAATTGTGGATATCTGCCAGGTTAATAACCTTGTCTATTTGCATGTCTCTTTTGTGTGAGAACATTTTCATCTCTAAGCTTTATAAACTAGTAATGCTAGGATGAGTTTTTGAAGGTATTAGATACAAAAAATGGAATATGTAATTGTCTTGAGCTGCACATTTTTTAGATGACAAGTGTATTAGTTTGTTTGCAGTTGACAAATGCCCATTGTGCAAAGGTGGGTCCTAGGCGCTAGCCTTATGCCCAAATATTTTATATTGGTTATTTTTTTTAATTGTAAATAGGTAAAACATTCAAACTAATGGGTTTCTTTTATTGTCTTTCTAAAGTTTTATGATCTCCGAACTCCGAAGCTGTATATTTCAATCTTGTTATAGTTCTAGATTTCCTCTAATTTTTGCTATTCTGTAAATTTAAATAACATCAATTCTGTTCTGATTTCATCAATCAGCAAGAGACATGTTGTTGATCTTAATTGTTTCCAGGAAATAGAGTTTTCTAGATACCTTCAGTTGTAAACTTTCCTAGTGCTGTCTCTGTTTTGAATTTCATAGTAAAGTGGATCTATTTTCTTAATGAATGTGAATGTCTTGGTTACACCCTCTAACAGTAGGCAAATTTGACAGGGTCAATACAAATCGACGCTGGTTTGCCCAGTTTGTGACAAGATTTCAATAACATTTGATCCCTTCATGTATCTCTCACTGCCTCTTCCTTCAACAGCCACTAGGTCAATGACAGTAACAGTGTTTTATGGTGATGGAAGTGGCCTTCCTATGCCCTTTACAGTTACTGTTCTGAAGCAAGGATGCTGTAAAGATCTTAACCAGGCTCTGGGTATTGCATGCTGCTTACATAATGATGAATACTTGCTCCTGGCTGAGGTAGATATTATCTGTATTTATTTATCATTGATGTTTGCATTCCAAATTTTTGCATTAAATATATATATCCAGTTTATCTCGAGCTTAGGAGGCCTTGATCTCCAGGTTTATGAACATCGGATATATCGGTACCTGGAAAATCCATCAGAACCTTTGGCTACAATTAAGGATGATGAACATATTGTTGCCTACAGGCTCCCCAAAAGGGAGGCAGATTTAACAAGACTTGAGATATGCCATCGGTATCAGGATAAGTGAGTTCTCCTTTCCATTAGCTACCCCTTACATGTCTTCATTTGGAAAATTGGAAAGAACTTTCATTTTTGTGATATTGCATTGGCTTGATTTCTTTTCTGATCATTGATCTCCTGAACTTGTATGATTTAAGATCTCCAATTAGTTGAGCTTTTCTATGTCGGAAGGTGATTTTGATGAAAGGGATGATAAGAAGATTTACATTTGTCCGCTACATACCATTAAGAGTGTAAACTTTTTCTTTGGGGGGGGGGGGGGAATGAAAATTGGGGCTGAATAGTTTGTATAGTTGGTAGTCTTATGCCTACTTATTTGAATGAAAATATGTTTCAATAACATTGGACCTAGGCAATAGTATATAGTTGCTGTATAAAAGATTTCGAGGCCTTTGTGTTCTCTGCTATGGAGGATAAGGATCATTATATTCTCTTCCATGGAAGATATGGATCATATTTCTGTATTTATTTGGTGGTCGAATGACCTTTTCTATTGCAGAGGGGTCGATTTAATTTTAATTTCTTCAACTACTTCTGGCTGTTGACCATGATACCACTTTTGTTCCAGTGAGAGGAAGCCCTTCCTAACACCATTAGTTACTATATTGGAGGATCCACATTCTGGGGCGGGTATAGATCTTGCTGTTAAAAGGATGCTCTCCCCTTTAAGAAGGAAATCATTTCTTACTTCAACAACAGTTCCCCACAGTGGAGAAAATGGCTGCACAGTTAAGGCATTGGAGGAGCGGATGAAGAGCTCTGGCACCCAGTTGGGACCTGCACTTCTGTCAAGTGAAGAAATAGAGCCAGAAGGAATGTCTAGCAGGGAGTTGTCATTCCGGCTTTGTATCACTGATGAGAAGGGTCATAGCTGCAGGCCAATAGTGAAGGATTCACCAATAAGACCTGCTCGTAAGGTCAAGGTCATGCTGGACTGGACGGATAAAGAACACGAGCTCTATGATTCCAGCTATTTAAAGGATCTCCCTGATGTTCACAAGTCTGGAATACTTGCAAAGAAGACTAAGCAAGAGGCTATCTCCCTATTTTCATGTCTTGACGCCTTTCTAAAAGAAGAGCCCTTAGGCCCTGATGATATGTGGTACAGTAGAATGCCTGATATGTTGAGTTAAAATTAACATCTTTTAACAGGTTCATTTTTCTTATCTTGTGTCTTATTCTCAAATAATATTGAACACAGGTATTGTCCGCGATGCAAGGAACATAGGCAAGCAAGTAAAAAGTTGGACTTATGGAGGTTGCCTGATATTCTTGTATTTCACTTGAAACGGTTCTCATATAGCAGATGGCTGAAAAACAAACTAGACACATTTGTCAATTTTCCTATTCATAATCTTGATTTGAGCAAATATGTGAAGAGTAAGGATGCATCTGAAGGGTCACATGTTTATGAGTTGTATGCCATTAGCAACCACTATGGGGGCCTTGGTGGGGGGCACTATTCTGCTTATTGCAAGGTAATGTTCTGATTTGTATTCAATTTCTCATTTTTCTACATGGTTATATTCACATCCTATGATTTTTTGTTGGAGTAAAATTTGAGACGTGAACACTTCTTCCTTCCATGAAGTTATTCACAGCTTAGTTTGATGATATATCCATGAGTAGTTTTTGCAATTATCCATATCGTGCCATGCATGTATTGACTTGTGTACTCACTTGTTCTATCCTGGGCATCACAAAAGTTGTATTAATACAAATTTTCTTGCAGTTAACCGATGGAAAGTGGTATCATTTTGATGATTCTCATGTATCATCTGTCAATGAGTCTGAAATCAAGACATCTGCTGCATACGTGTTGTTCTATCAACGAGTTAAACCTCGAGCTAACGGTAAAGTGGGCGAGCCATCAGATGGCCATATGGCTTGTTGAAGTATGTGATTTAATTTGATCATTTTATATGGTAATGATGATGATGTGGCATGGCGATTTTTACCCTTGCCTGCCAAGCTTAGTGGTGGTTAGATATGATGGCGGCGAGGAACTGCCTGCAATGGCCATGTTATAGAAAGGAGCACCGGACTCGAGATATATATAATTTTTGTATGCCGAGAAAGAACCGGCAATGTATTATTATTATTTTTTATTTTATTTTTTTTGTAGAGAGCAATGAGGCATTGAAGTCCCACATTTTTTGGATTCGTTCCAGTTGTTGTAGCGTCTCATGCAATCTTATGATAAACTCTTGTTGCGGTTACTGCTTTATTTTGATTTCACTCTGAGGTTAAATCTCCAATAATATATATTTCAACGTTCCGGAAAAATTGGTGCTAGTTAATTTTGTTGAATTTAATACTTGAAAAATTTTGTTGAATTTGTGTGATTTCAATATCTTTAAAAAAACAAAGTAATATCTAATACATTTTGGTCCGCTCAGTTTTACTTATGCATTATGCAATTTTGATTTAATTATAAAATTTCCTAAATTTTGCAAATTATTATTGTTTTTATTTAAATTTCTTATCTTTAAAGAATTCGGTAAATAACGTACTTGTCTTAAGATTCAAAATAAGACATAATTGAGAACATATGTCCATAAGCAGTAGTTAAATAATCAGTCCTTTAGGTTTCACTTCTCGCGCTCTATATAAAAAAAAAGCCTTCATAATGAATGAAAAATTTTACAAAATCCTTAAGAGTTGAATTTAAACGTATCCCGATTACATCTCTGCATATCATCCAGATGAGTGAAGCATTTCCAATAAGGCTGCAACTTGAAAAAACTTAGGTTCAAAACAACTATTATATATAATTTATGTACTAATGCTTTCACCATAGACAGGCAAGTCATTGGAGCTTTGATGAAAATTGTCTTTGATGAAACATTGTTCAGAATTGGAGGGAAAACACTTGCATTCAGAATCGAAAAATAAAAATTACCAACCCTTTTTAGAACCCAACAAACTAATAGTTGAAATATACAAACAATTTATTGAAACTTCAAATAAGAATTCCGAGAGCAGAGTGACTTCATTCACTGCAAAAATTTCATTTGAGGAAAGAGGGTCGCGTACGTAGGATCCGAATCCCACACAACCGTTTAACATACGATCAAGTTTCTTTGGGGAGAATTTTCTAGAGCGAGATAGGAAGAGAAAGACAAATTGATTTGCAAATATTTACTTAAATTCTTCACAAATTCAAATATTCTATAAGTGCAAATGAAGGCAAATTTGCAGACACAATTTTGAGAAAGTTTCAATTTCACATTACTGTGCTTTTTAGATTACATAATTTGAAATGTGCATTCCCATTCCGTGTCCATAGGAAATAATCAATCAAAGTTACTTTGTAGTTTTCAACCTTCTATGTTTTTATTTTCTATTTTGGAGTGAAGATGAATGAAACAACAATCATTTATTTACTTGATATTTTGTGAACCTATAATGCTTCAGATTGAATGTCACTATTTGCTCCCCCTTATTGATGTGGGATGTGATTGGGTCAAAAAAGTAGAATGTACAAGAACGCCCTAAATAGGAATAATGAGAGAGAGTAGTCATGAATTACTGTTTTTATTATTTCCAACTGTAGTGTAATCTTCAGTGATGAATAACCTCAGTAATACAAATGTTGTATACAGATAGATATTTTAATACATTATAAATTAAATATTTATGTATGATATCTATGAATAAATTATCTTTTAAGATTTAGTTATGACGTAAAATCACTGTGCATCGCACGTGTAGTGCACTAGTAATAACTAAAAACAAAAAAGTAAATACTAAAAAAAATATAATACACCTTTATTTAGTATAATGAACCTAAATAACAAATGTGAAATTAAACTAAAACATAAGAAATTGAAATTAAAAAAAAATCTAAAAAAATCAAATGTGAAACAGATAATGCAAGACAAAATTTAGGGAGAAAGAAGATCCTCTGGACAAAAAAATAAATTACAAGAGAGGCGGAGCATGATTGGCATTGCCAGCCTAAAAGAGCAACAGTGTGTCTCCTCCATCTTTATCGCATGAGTGATTTGAGAGTTGAGACATCTCACTATTACAATTTACAACAATGTTGAATTCATACCACTAAAAAAGCGACTTAGGATTCCATCGTCCATGCAACTTTTTGTACATCTCCCAATCAAAGACTTTAGTTAGAAAGGGATGAATCTGGTACACGATTTTATAAGATCGGAATGCAATTTTTGGCACTTCGAATCCATCACCAAATGATTCTTCTTCTCATCAGCAAATCAGATTAATTTGCAGTGCAAGAATATGATTGGAATAGTGAGGCATAACATGGATAATGCTCCTACTAGAGGAGGTCTCTCCTGCAATTCAGACAGCAAAATTACCTCAAATAATGAATTCACATCGATGTATAAAACAGCATGAAATTCAGACATAATTGTGTACAAGGAGTAGGAGTTGAGTTCATAATCTCTTTTGTACATATACCTCTGTATCTTTCCTTTTTGTCCTTAATGTAAAGGAAAAAGATAATTAGCTGCAGCGGAAAGATCTAATTCTACCAAAAGATTCAATTTCCCTTTCCACAATACTGCTTAAGTGCTACCTTATCCTGGGCACTTCCCACAATCACAAAAATTATGACATTCAACATTTGTGAGTATTCCTTTTGTTTCGAGACTTAAATTAAAATAATATTACAATTACTGCAAATCACAATCACTGTGGTTGTAAATAGTACCCGACAAGACCGTTCTTATTTAGTATTTACTACACATGCCAGAATCACTTATCCAGCTGGCTATAATTCTGGACCAGTGTCACATAACTGCTTCAACGTAGCAACCTCTTCAACCATACGAAATTTATAAATAAAAATAATATCATTCTATATATTTACTCAAGTCTACTTCTTCACTCAGACACAAGCATTGTATCCGCTTAAACTATTTATCTTGTGCAGCCAAACTGGAAGCTCGCATTTCTATGCTTTTAATTTGTCACATATTTATTTATTTACTATTGATTCTCATTAATAATTCAGCTGCCACGGTCCCCTCCTTCATACCAATTGTGAAAATTGAATTCACAGGTATTCTTAGTGCTAATCCTATTCCTCATTGGCCCACATTCAGTCACAGTCAAGCTTCTATATAGGAATGCAGATATTAAAATATGTATTTATAAATATAATTGAATAAGTATTCAAAAATATAATAGTAATAATAATAAATAAATATAATTGAAAATGTTTAGTGCTGATAATAAGCGCACTCACCGCCGCGTC
The DNA here is from genome assembly GCA_026008535.1 of Perilla frutescens. Lineage (NCBI taxonomy): Eukaryota > Viridiplantae > Streptophyta > Magnoliopsida > Lamiales > Lamiaceae > Perilla > Perilla frutescens. The sequence goes on along the minus strand of BRKX01000020.1, from coordinate 37,944,491 downwards.
ATCAGCAGTGATAGACAAGTAGCCGTTGGGAGGACTGCCCGCCGGCAACGACACCGACGGCATCGTCCCATCGGAGCTGCCACCGGAGTTTGAATCCGGCAAGCCCGTCACATTGAACCCCAGATTATACACGGGCGTCCCGTCGGGCTTGAAAAGCCCGAAATTCCTCTCCGATGAAGGGCCGGGCTTCTGGTTCTCATTGAACAGCGCAAACACGTAGACGTTCAAGTTCATATTGGGCCTCATCGGCGTGCCCTTCTTCTCGGAGAGCAACTTGAGCAGGTTCCCGTTGTACTTCCTCGCATTCTCCGGCGACGCTCCGGCCTCGTCGGCGTCCCCCTTCGACGGCCAGCCCGTCTCGGAGATCTGCAGCCGCACGTTCTTGTAGCCGAGCTTCTCCATAGCCGAGTGGACGGCGTCGATTTGGGCGTAGAACATGTTGTCGTAATGGAGACCGGTGCCGGAATCGACGATGCCGGAGCCCTCAAACAACACGAAATCGAGGGGTATCTGCTTGGGGTTAGCCTTGTAGGCGAAGAAGGGGTAGGCATTGACCAAGAAGGGGGAGCCCACTTTGCAGTGGAAGTCGAGAATGCAGGAGAGCTTCTGCGAGAGATCGCGGCGGAAGACGGCGGCGGAGGGAGGATAGGAGACGTCGAGGACGCCGAGGTTGTGGGGGGTGGTGACGAACACCTGGTGGTGGAGGTTGAGAGAGACGAGGGCTTGCTGGATGTTCTCCATTGCCGGAAGGAGGTGAGAGGAGAGAGAGGAGTCGTTGAAGGTTAAGACCTCGTTGCCGACGGCAATGCAGGAGATTTTGGTGGCGGGCAAGTAGCACTGGACGTTGGTTTTCACCCACGAGAGAGCTTGCTTGGGGTCGCCCATGGCGCTCAAGTACTCATTGCCTAATCCCACCACGAACTCCACACCCGTGTTCGAGAACGCCTTCAGCACGTGCGGGTCGGCGTCGTAGAGCTTCACACGTGTAACGCCGATCGACTTCGCCAGAGGGATTACTGCCTCTGGGTGGGGGAGGTTGTTCGCGATCTGACCGTAGTTGATGCCCAGTGCCCACGCCGCCGTCAAGAATACTGACGCCGCTGCATTCACATTCACATTCACATCATTATTAATAAAATAATCAATTGCTTTCAAAATGGAAAGTGGTAATTAATTACCTGAAAAGAAGAGTGGGAAAGTGAGGGTGGAGGAGGAGGCCATGGAAATCGTCGTTGAGGTGAAAATGAAAATGAAAATGAAATGAGTGAAGGAGAAAAGCAAATGGAGAGATAATAATGAATGTTTGTTCAATACAACAGCTGTACTTATTGTCTCCGCATGCATATCAAGATTGGGTTGTGGACTAGTGTCAGTCGCCATGTGCTTCCTTAAATTTACTTCAGCATTTTACACGTTATATTTCATTTCTTCTAACAAATATCATATTTGCGTTTATCAGAGTATAATTTAACTTAACACACTAACTCAGTAACACATTAATCATAACATTTTTTTCTTCTATATTGTCAACTATCTGACATCTCTTATTCCAACAAATAATAACAGTAAATAATAATTATATTTTCATATTCGAAATTTGACACACGTACACTTTGATAGTTTAGCCTTTTTTTTTTTCTGGGTCGTACGTTACTATTTGAGGTATGATAATGCTAGATTTATGATTTGCAACTTTTTGTTTTTTGAGCAATATGATTTGCAACTTGAAAAGCTTTTATTTTAGTTTAATTTACATGTGTCAACATGGCATATTAGCCTGTGGAAGTTTTTCAAAACTTTTTTTAAGTCATTCATTTTTATATATAACTAGTATTGCACCTGTGCGATGCACGGTGAAAGCGGGGTATACATATTTAAAATTTTATTAAAATATGATCACAATAAAAAAAAAATACTGCTTCAATTATCGTACAAAAACAAAACTCATGCATAGTGTAAAATATAAATCATAAATTGAAGTATAATTTACATCTTTAAAAAAAAGTAATTATTAAAAAAAAGGTAACTTGAATAAAAATAAATAAATAATGGTTCAAAGTAAACTATAAATAAATAACAAACCTTATAAATATTTGAAAATTTCAAAGGTTCTAAAAGATTTCTTTGTACACCACGTTTGTAGTTAATCAATATCGCACGGGTGAATATTATTAAAAATAATTTATATGTAGTAATAAAATTATATATAATAATGAATTAGTATATGATAAATATATGAATTATATCGAATGAACTATGAATTTCGATCTTGTGTATTTTACGATAATATATGTGTTAATAACCTCTTCTGATTTTATAAAAGAAAAGGTCATCCACTCACATATGACGAATTGTTACGATATTTCAATCTTTTAACATAGATTAATTGTTATATAGTATTATATATAACTTTATGAACCAAGCTGCAGAAAAACAAAATACGTTGGATCAGGGATTGCATATACATGTTTAGAGATTCACAGATCTACAAAAATAGAAATGAGAAGAAGTGATATAAAAATTATATATTTTTGTATAAATAATTCAAGTACATTGTCTTTAATTATTTGAACTCATTAAAAGATTTTGGATGTGGACCTTGAATTTTTTAATATATTTAATTAACTTATGAAATTAGAATATTTTAAATTAATATATTTGAAAAACTATTCAAAATTTTAATATATTTAATTTAAAATTTGAATTTTAAAGTATATAAACTTTATAAATTTAAATTATATTTAATATTAAATTGATAAAATAAAATATCGAATATTACACTTGATCTCACTAAAAGATCAAGAAAAGTGGAAAGACCGTAACTGGACCCAATAATTTATATTATGTTCGTGCATATCAATATTTATAATTCTTGAATGTGGAATAATTTTTTTAAAAAAAATTTAAAATTTATAAATGTTAGCTATTTAAAATATATTTAAAGTTGATAATTACTTAAATATGTTCACTTCAAAATTTTAAAAATATTTAACGTTAAATTGATAAAAAAATCAATTAGTACATTTAATTAATTTCAAAATTTATATACATCATTTTTTGTTAATATTAATTGATTTTTATCATTTTATTGTTAAATATTTTTAAAATTTTGAAGCTTTAATATTTAAGTTATCATTTGTAAATATATTTTATATAGTTAGAACTTATATATTTTATATTCATGATATACATATTGTAATTACTATCTTTCATCATTAATATGCTTTATAAATTTTTAGGGGATGATTTGCTATGGAGATCTTATAATATATATATAGGGTTGGGTTCTGGTGAAAAATATCTTGGTGTGCATAATGAGAATGATGCTTATCTTATTGTAATTTATTACTTGATTGTTATAATTTTATCACTTAAAACATTTTATTGCTCAATCACTATAATTTTATTGTACATGTGAAACAAAATAATTATGCAATAAAATTATATCAATTAAGCAGTAAATTACAATAAAATAAGTAATTTCTCATTTCTCACACTAACAAATATTTCTCACCTGAATCAAAACACACACACATATATATGGTGAATACGTTTCATTAAAAAATTATTCCTATCATTCCTCCACCTAATTAATTTATTTATTTCACAAATATTGTAAAATTTACTTACTTGATCTGCACATTTAAACATTTGGACTAGTAATATGTTGACTAAAATTATTCATAATTAATTCATTAAACATAATCAATTACGTAAATTTATCTTTTTAATTTGTAGTTTAAATAAATTAACCATTTCATCATTAGGAAATAATTCTAGATTCCAATCTAACTAATTATTGCTTCATTTTATCATTAAAATACACAATATTGATCTTATTAATTAAACAAAATAAATATTAAATTTTCTGATTTGGGAGCTAGGGTGGTTTTGTGCAAGAAAATTAGATTGCTATTTTACCCTATATATCTTATTTTATATATAGTAAGATAATATTAAATCAAAAATGTATTTTGGTCATTTTATATATTTAATTAAAAAAAATAACATTTTTGACTTTTTATTCACTTCTACCCATGGATAGAAGACTTGTCAAATCCACTTCAAATTTCATTTTTTTTTATCACAATTTTAAAAAACTTTCTAAGTTCAAATTCGTTATCACTCCTTTTTTGTTTGATGTTTTCTTTCTTGTGGGGTTTGAGTTTGGATATATGATTCATTGTAGATATGTAATTAATATGTACATAAGGTTTTTGAGATTATAAAGTTTTATTTACATTGGTACTTGCGCTTTACTTTTTTGTCGAAGTCTTTATAAGTTTTTTGTCGAAGTCTTTATAGGTTTTTGTGGTTATTATGATTTTTTTGGGATAATTTTTCCTTAATTGTTATCTTAAAGCATCTAGTATTTGTTGTTTGGAATGTCAATAAATTGATTTGTGAACAATTATTTTTATTTTTTAGTACAAAAATTAAAAATTATTGTAAAATATTTGTAGTTCTTGCATGTCCAGATAAATTGATCGAATTCATAAGAAAATATCCTTTTAGGTGGAGATAAGTATAAAATTAAAGACCTATACAAAATATAGATATTAGAGAGAAGTATATTGTATAATTTTATACTTGTTTCTACCTTTTTCATATTAATTTCTAAGATCGATTATTTGTTTATACAAATCGAATATGTTGCATATTGATCACAAGTTAAAAAAAAGAGTAATCCATCAAGTTCAAAAAAAAATCATCCTTGTTTATATGATTAATTTTAAATTTTATTAATCATTTTATCATCAAAATAGTCATTTCACCTTCAAAATTGAAATAAAAAATTAGTTAAATCAATTGATTCTTATGATAAGAAACCGAAAAATATATATTACGATTACATCTTACTAAATTTAATTTAAATATCGATACTCTTTGATTGAATTAAGTAGACATTGAATTAACGGAATTTTAAAAAAAACTCAATACATAATTTAATTCAGGTGATTAATATGAATTTATATTTTTTAAATTTGATTATTTTGCATTTCCATAAAATATTGATATTTAATTTTGTTTCAGTAATGATTTGAACTTCTTAAGATCCAAAATAGACCTATAATGTGATTATTATTACTCCAAAATATTCTTTTCATGTGCTTGTTTTATATTTAATCATTTCCAATTTATGTTCAAACTCACTATATTCTTATTTGGGGTGTGAATATCTACAAATATTTAGACAAATCTACATTTTAACCCATATTTTTGTGTCTAGGGATTTCAAATTAATTACAAAATTTGAAACTTGCCCAACTTTCTAATATTGTGTTCCATGTCTCTTTTGTGCAGATCCCTGTACAAATAACACATTGAAGTAAAATTTCATAGAACTAAAAAATTATGAATAATTTATCTTTTTTTTAAAAAATAAATTAATTAAAATATATTTTACAATCTTACATTCATTGATGTAAGATTTCATATAGAACTATTAATCTAAGCATAACGAATTTTTTTCCCAAACAAACGCAATATATAATATAATATTTCACGTAGTTTCGTATCTTTTTGGAAAACCTCTACTAAATGAAATCAATTAAATTCATGTTAGGCTAATGAACGCAAAACAACACAAAATGAAAAACTCTAGCAATAGCTATAATGAAATATAAAAGAAATTTAACCATCAAAATAGTATTGCCGCAAAACTATTAGTCTATAAGAGAAATTTTATTATTTTATTTGTACAAAAACAAAATATTAGTTTGATTACCTTTGTATCGGACCAAACATGCCTTTAATGGCAACGGATTGATGTATGGAACGGACATCTCCATCGAGCAAAATAAAAATAAAAATATGCATACATTTTTTTTTTGAACCTACATGTTTTAATGCAGCAGACACATATTTACAATTAAACAACTACGGATAGCAGTGAAAATGCATGTAGAGGGTATGAAAGTGAACCTATATATATATATAGAATTCAGACACAATTATGGCTACAAAACAACTTATAGGATTTGAAATTCAAATTCAAATTTAACTTTTAAAACATCATCCTACCAATATTCGTGTTAATTGATTAATTATCTCCTTAATTCATACTTTAGTTATTGAAATGTTTATATATATGTTAAAGATATCTTATAGAGAAAAGATCGTAATTATGATATTGTGAATTTATGGTTAAATTAGGATGTATATGGTAAATAATATGTATATGAATTTTTATTTGCAAATTTGTAGCTAATCTACCTAAACTACGTTTTTTTTAACCAATATATGTATATTTGTTTTAAATACCAAATCTACATATGTTAATAATTAATTAATTCAAATATAACGAATAATTAATTAAGGTATGTTAATTAATGAAAATCAGCCAAATAAATACTAAAGGGAATTTTACCCACGTTTTGGGTTACATATATTAGTTTGACATTCATCTTTAATATTAATATTAATTTTATAATTTTGGTAAGTAGGATAGTTTTTTGCGTCAGCAAGTTCTAGTTTCAACGGTATATATGAATAATATTCACCTGTGTAATATTTATATATGAATATTATGAGTAGATTTTTAGGTTAATATTTAATTAGATGTAGGTTAATTAGATTGTACATACATTTAATTAAAATCTTATATATAATTAAAATATATAATCTAATATTAATATTCATATATTAGTTCCTAAAATAAATAGATATGGTGTATATGTATATATATATAACGAAATTTATCTATCCTAATACCTATCACAAATAACATGATTTTATATAACATGTTATAATTAATCTTTGTAGGTATACAAAGATTTCGTTATGGACCAATATTTAATCCATATATATGTCAGATATTTAATGTATTTGGTCCATTAATATTTACATTAATTTATATGAATTAATTTAGTTAAGCAAAATATATTATATAATTTTTCAGATTAGGGAAGTTATTTTGGGCGGGAAAAATTAGTCCTTAACTATCTTACTTTTAGATATTATATAGATTATTTTATTGATATTTACTATAATACCCTGATTTTAAATATTTGTTTAAAAAATAAAAAAATGAGATTCTCTCCCTGCTCACTTATCTCTTTCTAAACAGAACAAAAAACACGCGCCCTCTCACCCCCTCTCGAAGATAAAACCTGTTGTCACTGTCGTTGTCGCAATCATCGCCCAACCTTTCACCCCTCTCGTATTTTTGATAAAGGTAATGTCGTAGTTTGGTTAATTTTTTGTTCTACGTAATGTTAATATTACGTAGCCTCATCTTTGTAGCCATGGCACTTACTTCAGAATCTTCATTCATCTCCAATGCTTGAATGAGGTCAAAGATGTCACACATCTCTACAAACAATAAATGTGAAGTGGCATATGTGGTTCCGGAGACAATAAGTGTCAACTCGTAGAACTTCTTCAAATATTCACTCATCTTCCTCACATTGAACCAATCTATAGCATCAGGAGGCCCAATAGGATCATCTTTGTATTTCTTATACATCAAGTCATCGACAAAACTAGGCGACGATGTTGCAAAGATCTTAAATGCCTCCTCGTATGGATGGGCTGACTCAAGCATCATGTATGTCGAGTTCCACCGCGTGGGGACATCCAAGCACAAGGACTTCTTGCACTGAATCCTCTCTCTGAGCATATTCACACAATCTTGGAATTGTGTACATCTTGCTGGTGAGGCCTTAATCCACTTCACAGCCTCTCTGACTCGTCTCACAGACATTCCTATATCCTCTAACCCGTCTTGTACGACCAAATTGAGGATGTGAGTTGCACACCGCATGTGAAGGTACTTTCCACCTAGAACATCTGTCTTCCATGTGATAAGATAAGAATTCACATACTTAACAGCTGCATCATTTGCAGTTGCATTATCCACAGTGCAACAAAGAATAATTTTCAAATCTCAATCCCTCAATGATGTGATAATAGATTCACCAATGTCACTCCCTTTATGACTCACAATCTTTCTAAAGCTAATGATCTTCTTATGCAAAACCCAATCTTTTCCTAGACAATGTGCAGTAACACAAATAAAATTTGTGTTATTCGCTGCAGTCCAACAGTCTGTGGTGATCGACACTCTTCTCATTCCTTTTTTCTGAAAAAAGGACTTCAATCTTCCTTTCTGCTCGAGAAACAACATCACACAATCTTCTCGTATTGTGTGTCTTGACGGAATCTGGAATTGAGGACATATGCACTTGACAAATCTCGTAAAACCCTCTCGCTCTACAAATAGAAATGGAAGCTCATCCAGAATAATCATCTCACACAACACCAGCCTGTTTGCCTTCTGATCAAATCTCCAACTCGTCAACAATCCTGATTCATTGCCATTAGCTCCAGGTGTGTAGTTTAGAATTGTTTGACCTCCTGTTGCTTGCCCATGTTTTGCTTTACATGACTTAGTATGGTTCTTTAAGCCATTGGTTCCTATGATCGTGTTGGCTACAATTAAGGTTTTACAAACCTTGCACTCGCCTTTGCATTTCTTTATTGGAGGATCACCTTCTTCAACAAAAACCACGTCATAATCTTTCCAACGCAAAGATTTCAATGTTGAATTCCTCCGTTTCACACCAGTTTCAACTTCTGTTCCTGCTTCTTTTTCTTGTTTTGTTCATTCTTCTTCAACTCTTCCTTTCAAAGTTTCATTAAGCTCCATGTGCGGCTGTTCTTCTAATAGTCTATTAGTTTCTGCTTGAGCGGCAGCTACTTGAGAATCTTCCATCTACAATAAAATTCAAAGACCCATCAACAAATCAAATATATATCTATCTATATGTATGTATTGTATACACTGTAAATATAGATATGTAAATAAGTAAATTTTCAAGTGTTAAGAAATAATTAATTCATAACTAAAACTTGCGTAAAAAAATAATTAATGAAACATAGAAGCTATTAGCTAAATAATATATCATCAAATAATTATACAACAAACAATAATAAATTTTCTTCATAGAGAATAGTGGACCTCAAATTCATCATAGCCATAATTTTCCATGCATATATTTACTGCATATGTAATTCTGTAACATAATTCTAGTAGTACATGCATGATAGATAATTAAATATCAAGTTACAGACAACATCAAATTTAAACATACACTTGGCCAATATTTAATTATTTATGATCACTAACTTACTGGCTTACTGGAATGAAGGTGAACTTAGGGACTAGGGCGGTCGCCGCTTGCGAGTTGTGTGAGATGAGAGTGTTAAAATAGAGAAAGAACATAAATAAGTATATATATATATATATACACGAGAGTTTAGGGTTTTAGGGTATAAGTTGCTTGCGTGAGTGTGACAAAGAGAGATTATTTTCTTTAATATTTAACTATTAAAATATAATATTATATATATATATATAATTTAAAAATTTAAAAATCGGGTAGTTCGACGGATAAATCGGGACGGTACGGGTATACCCGGTACCCGGATAGCTTAAAAAAAATCCATTACCCGTACCAACCCCATTAATTTCGGGTATTGGGTACCCGATTACCCGCCGGATTCCGGGTCGGGATCAGATTACCCGTATACTCGGAATCCGTATTAGCAGCCCTAACAAAGAGACCACGACCCTAGTCTCACACAGCCTCCTCACGCCACGAACAAACCCTAGCCCCTAGAACTCAACCCAGAGAGAAACAGTAGATCCACACAGAGAGTGGAGTCTACTCTAGACCAAAAGATTGTAGAGAAGAAGAGGATCTCACGAAGAAGAATAAGAAGGAAAACACTCAAGTTTACCTTGCACAGTATCGCTCTCTCTCAAGAACTCTCTGGAACACGCAGTAGAATGAGAAGTATGGGTAACAGTACACCAAGCAACATATATATAGGGCGGCACACAGTTAAGGTTGTAACAGTAAGCGGTTGAGTCAGTTAGGCTCGGGTTGTTGAAGCTGAGCTGCTTAAGTGGGAGTTGGGCCGGTCCACAATGAGTTGGGCTTCAACAAAATGGACCACAATAACTAACAATCTCTACCTTGGCCTATTTGACATCGCTTGAGCTGGAGCCATCACTTGTAGGGTTTATCATTGCCATTCATCTCACCTATAGAGATCACACAGCATAACTATAAGTGAGATAGTTTCAAACACACAGTTTGAATCTGATCACATAGATCATAGGGAATAACCAGGTAATCACCAAGGGACAAACCGAAGAAACTACCAGGCTGCAGCCTTTGAGAGCAAAATCAACACATAAAATCAACTCTCAAAGACTTAAAACAGAAAGCAATCCAAAGCTTAACCTGGGTCAAAATTTAAAATCTTCATGCAATTAGCATGTTTTTCAAGAGGTAAAGATTTTGTACCCATATCTGCAGGGTTAACTTCAGAATGAATCTTTTCAAGTAAAACATTTTTACTTTCAACAACTTCTCTAATAAAATGGAACCTAACATCTATATGTTTGGTTCTGTCATGAAAAACAGGATTTTTACACAATTGAATGGTAGATTGACTATCTGAAAACACAACAGCATTCTTTTGAAGAAAATCAATTTCAGATAAAACTCCTTTCAACCACAGGGCTTCCATGAAGGCTTCTGTAATAGCAACATACTCTACCTCAGTGGTAGAAAGTGCAACAATGTGTTGCAACTGAGATTTTCAGCTTATGCATGACCCACACAAAGTAAAAACATATGAGGTGGTTGACCTCCTATTATCTCTGTCATTAGCATAATTGGAATCCACATAACCACACAACTGAACACCCTTGACACACTTAGAAAACTCTAAACCCACATGCAAATAGGACTGAAGGTATCTTAACAACCATTTTAATGCTTTCTAGTGAGTTATAACAGGATTGGACATGTACCTGCTCAAACAACTTACAGAATAGGCAATGTCAGGTCTAGTGCTTACCATAAGATACATTACAGAACCCATTGCATTACACTAGGGCACCTTTTTCATGTCATTCATCTCAGAAATAGTCTTAGGGGACTGTTCTTTACTTAACACAAAGTGAGCAGCTAAAGGAACATTAACACCTTTAGCTTTGAGAACTTACTCAAAATCTTTTCAACATATGAAGTTTGATTTAGCAAAAGAGTATTGTTCTTTCTGTCTCTTATTATATTCATGCAAAGTATTTTCTTAGCATCTCCCAAGTCTTTCATTTCAAAATTTTCACATAGACAGGATTGAACATGCTTCAAAGACTTGAGACAAGGACTGATTAACAACATGTCATCAACATAAATCAAAAGAAACATAGAACAGTAGAGGTTTCTTTAAAGTACAGACAATGATCAAATTTACTTCTATTAAACTTCAAAGACCTCATACACTGATCAAATTTTAAGTTCCACTGCCTTGGAGATTGTTTTAAACCATACAAGGATTTCCTTAGTAAGCACACATAGTCAGGTTTATCACAATCAACAAAAACCCTCAGGTTGATGCATGTAGATGGGAACATCAAGATCACCATGTAAGAAAGCAGTAGTTACATCCATTTATTTTAATTCCCAATTAAATTGAGCAACTAAAGCCAACATTATTCTAACAGTAGTGAACTTGACCACACGAGCAAATACTTCAGTATAATCTATCCCCTCCTTTTGAGTAAAGCCTTTAGCAACTAATCTAGCCTTAAATCTGACATTATTAAATTCACTTTTGATTTTAAACAGCCATTTGCAATCTACAACAGAAGCATGATAGGTTTTGGAACCAACTCCCATGTTTTATTAACATGTAATGATTTCATCTCAGTTTGCATAGCAATTAACCACTTACTAGCATCTTTGGAGTTAAGAGCTTCTTTAAAAGTTTTAGGTTCATTGCTATCTAGATACTCAAATACAATAAAAGCCAAGTCAAGCAAGTTGCACTTAGTATCAACATATCTAGTAAGCTTATTAATGGTTCTTTTCACTCTGTCTCTAACCAACAGATAATCATCAAGGGTTTCAGGCTCACTGTTGTGATTAGCATGCTCATCAGATTCAGGTTCAGACTCAGATTCATGCTCAGTTTCATGTTCAGACTCATGCTTAGAATTAATATCATCATTGTGCATAATAACAGGCTGAACAAGCACAAAAACATTCAAAGGCTCCACCTCAAAAGGAACAGTGGGGGCATGATCATTCACAGTAGTAGCAGGCTGGGGTTCAGACAAACAGGGGAAGCATGTTTCATTAAAAACAACATCTCTGCTAATAGAAGTTTTAAACCCAAGAACATGTCTCATCCATAGTCTGTACCCTTTAACTTCCTCAGGGTATCCCAAGAAAACACATTTTTGGGATTTAGGTTCACACTTATCATTTTTCACATGCATGAAAGCTGCACAACCAAACACCCTTAAATTTGATAGATCAATAGGTTTACCATTAAACACAGATTCAGGACATTTACCATTTAATGGAACAAAAGGAGACCTATTGATCAAGTAAGAAGTAGTACAAACTGCTTCACCCCAGAATTTATTAGACATACCAGAGAGGGCACACATGCTCCTCACCTTATCTAATAGAGTTCTATCCATCCTTTCAGCAACCCCATTTTGTTGAGGGTTGTAAGGAATAGTTTTATGCATTTTTATACCAGATTTAACACATAAATCATCAACTTGAGAATTGTAAAATTCCAAACCATTGTCAGTTCTTAAGGTCTTAATTTTCTTGCCAGTTTGGTTTCAATCTGAGCTTTCCATATTTTGAACTTATCAATAACTTCAGATTTATTCTTTATTAAGAACACCCAAACCTTCATAGAGTAATCATCAATAATGGACAATAAAAATCTGTTCCCACCATGAGTAGGAACTTTAGAGGGACCTCAGACATCAGCATGCAAATACTCAAGAATATCATGACTTTTAGATGTATGAGATGCAGAGTTAGGAAATTGAACTTTGTGTTGTTTGCCTAAAACACAAGCATCACAGAAAGGCATGCTGGAAATCACATCAGAACCAAACACACCAGACTTTTTCAGAATTTCTAGCCCTTTATTACTCATATGCCCAAGTCTATTATGCCATAACACAGTTTTATCATGCTTCAGAACATTCACAGAGGATGTGGCAGGCTCAGAGGGTAAGGTTTTGCAAATATACAAATTATTTTTCTTTTCAACTTTGAAAATCACTAAGGAACCTTTCAAAATTTTCATTTGACCATTTCCCCACCTTCCCTCAAGCCTACTTTCTTCTAAAGCAGCACAAGATAGCAAGTTATAGCATAATTCAAGCACATATCTTACATTTCTCAGAGTAATAGAAGAACCATTATTAAATTTTTTTGCAAGTTGACTAGGTCAATGCTTTTGATGGCACATCTAGCACACACAAGAACAACTCTATTATATATATATATGTGTATATATATCATATACATACCTCAACATTAAAAGCTCCCATATGGAATCCAGTGAATCCTTCTTTCACGGTGTCCACGAGACCACCAGTTGAAGCACATATGGGTATCTGAAGATCATCATATACTATCTCTGCCATACTTAATAGCAGATTTAACATCAGAGTAAGAGTCAGGGATAGCATTCATTAAAGCAATGTTTGTGTAATTATCAATTGTAGTATCACCAGCCCTCTTAATATCTTGGACAAGCTTAGTAAAACCATCAATATTTTCATCTATATCTTTAGACAAGTCTAGTTTATACTTAAAAAAGCTTTTTCAACAGATACATTCGGCTAGTAAAAGAGGTTTCAGTGTATAAATTTTCAAGTTTATCCACAGATCTTTAGCATGCTCAATATCACCTACTTTTCTAATCACAGAGTCAGACAAGCTCAAGATGATACTAGAACATGCAATTTCATCCATTTCAGCCCATTTTTCAGCAGTTTCAGTGGTAGCATAAGATTGATAAATGGCTTTAACAACTTTTTGATGAATTAACACACATTTCATCTTTTGTTTCCAGATGCTAAAATCATTCTTACCATTAAAATGAACAATACCAAAGGAATTAGTGGCCATTATTCCACCAGAACACCAAAACACCCACAAAGACAAGAACATGCACATAAAATTGATTTTGGAAAAACTCACGGCCAAGATGCACACCAAAACACACGCACACAGCCTGTGAGACTTCAGACCCTTCTCAGTGAGAGGATTACTCAGTTTGCAACACTCACTTATCGGAGGGCACAAGGTTTTACTCAACACCAGATCCAAAATCTCAGGGATTTGACAAATCCCATAAGTTCTCAAGAACTTCGACACAAGGATCTTACAGATCCTTAAAGAAAACCAACACACTCACACAGATCTATACAAGAACGCGACAGAGGTAATCAAGATACAGTAGAAACAGAACTTCAGAAAATCAGGAACAGAAAACTCTAAAACCGCGAACAAATATAGAAAAGAGTGAGTGTACTTACTAGCGTGCGGATGTGGGACAGGGCGTGCGCCTAGGGGAGGGGCAGATACAGAGGGGCAACATATGTTGCGGTGTACAGGCACCCACCGTCAAGGCGTCATGTGGTACGGGGCGGGGGCAGGGGCAGCGTGCACTACGATGTGAAGATTTGCGGCCCAGACACACGCAATGGCAATGCGCAGGCCTCGGCGTTGGGCGCCCGTACATCGTAGTGCGCGCTGGCCTTGTGCACCCGCGCCCCCTCAGGCCTCAATGGATGGCGCCTCCCATCTCACGTGCTTCGTCTTGTCTCCCGTGCCCCTATCTTATCTCTTGTGCCCATCTCCTATTGCACTAATAAATTTAGAGAACAGTTTGAAGAAGTTCCTAGACAAAACACATGTGAATTGACGTTAGAGGTATCTTCTAAACCATTTATATGCATGATGAGCTATTCAATTTTTTAACTTGCTCAAAAATTTGTGTTTGCCCAAAAAAAAGGGTGCATAGCGGGAATTCAGGCAAGGGCAGCGCGCTACAGCGTGCGGCGCTTGGCGCTGAGACCTACATATCGAATGCGTGCATAGGGACAGCGACCAGGCCTCAACGTCGGGCACCCACTGACCCTACGTTCCCGCCACCCGCAGGCTTCAACGGGTGGCATCTCCCATCCCCCGTCCTGTCTCCCGTGCCTCATCTCCCACTTTATGTCCCGTCTTCCGTTGTAATAATAAATTTGCTGAAGAGTTTGAAGAAGTTCCTAAACATAACACATGTGAATTGACGTTAGAGATAATTTATAAACCAGTGATATGCATGATGTGCTATTTAATTATTCAACTTGATCGAAAATTGGTGTTCTACAAAAAAAATTAAGTAAGTGTTCTTATTTGCTCGCTGAGCCTAGTGTGCGAATGTGGGACGGGCGCGAAGGGGCAATGCGCGCTATGGTATACGGGCGTCCAACGTCAAAGTAACACGCGGTGTAGAGCGGGGCAGGGCATGTGCAGCGAGGAGGAGAGGGGCAAGGGCAGCGCGTGCTACAGCATGCGGGCACCCGACGCCGAGGCATGTGTGCCAAATGCGCGCGTAGGGGCAGCGAGCAGACCTTGGCATCAGCGCATGCTGACCCTGCGTGCCCACCACCCCCCGCAAGCCTCAACGGATGGCGTCTTCCGTCTTCCATGTCCCGACTCTCATCCTTCATCTCGTCTCCCGTGCCCCGTCTTCGGCTCCATGTCCTATCTCCCGTTGCACTAATAAATTTGCTAAAGAGTTTGAAAAAGTTCATAAACATAACACACATGAATTGACATTAGAGGTATTTTCTAAACCATTGAGATGCACGATGTGCTATTTAATTTTTCAACTTTCTTAAAAATTGGTAAGGGGTGGGGGCCAGCGAGCAGGCCTCGGCGTCGAGCACCCACAGGTCTCGACAAGTGGCGTGTCTTCTCCCATCTCATGCCCATGTCCTGTCTCTTGTTGCACTAATAAATTTAGACATAACACACGTGAATTAACATTATGGGTATTTTCTAAACCATTGATATGCATGATTTGCTATTTAATTTTTCACGTTGCTCAAAAATTTATGTTCTGCCAAAAATAAATTTGGATAAGTATTTTTACTCACGACACGTGTTGCACCGGTGTACGTGCGCCCGACATCGAGGGACCGCGCTGTGCCCCGGGGGCAGGGGATCGAGCGCACAAGGGCAGCGCGTGGTACGGAGTGTGGGAGCCTGATGCCGAGGCCTACTCCCTACCCTGAGCGCGCGTCCGACACCCTCCCACTCCCTGTGTCGCCCCCCGCAGGCCTTTGCGGGTTGCTTCTTCCGTCTCCCGTTGCACTAATAAATTGCCTATAGATACTTGTGTTTTTATGTTGATTTCTCTATCTAGATTAAAAATATTAAATTATAATTATTTTAGTTTAATTAATATTTGTGTGTGATCTCTCCGTTATTTACTTTTTGTAAAAAAAGTTTATTTTTGTCTATGTATACTTGTATTATTAACAATATACTTTATTTATTTTTATATTGTATTTTATAGAATTAAATATGCAGTCCTCTTATGCTTAATGATGTTAATTAAGTTTGTTGGACATATTTATGATTTTTTAAAATTAAAAATAATTAATAATTTATTTAAAATATTGATTTATCTATTTTGATTAAGAATATGAAATTATAATTATCTTATTTTAATTATGTATGTGTGTGTGAAAATTTCGAATTAGTTATGTTCATAGAATCATTATTTTACTTATAATTCTCTATCTTTTTTTCTAAGGTGACTTTTTGTGAATTTATTTTGTAGGGGGGGTGGAAGTGGAAATGACCGATCATGATTGATAAAAATGTACAATAAGTTTATGTGTTATTTACTATTTGTAAATTTAATTTATGATAAAAAATATATATATAAACAACTCCAACATTTATTTTAATTTATGCAGTATAGATTTATTATGTATTTATATATTATCCTTAATAAGAAATAATAAATAACATACAATTACTAGTCGAATTTATTAAAAATTATAAATGATAAATAAATTGTCTAAATAGATTGTTTTTATATTTTTTATCATAAATTAAATTTTGACTAGTAAAAAACAACACATGATCTGGAAAAAAAAAATTAAAAAAAAATTGGCACTCTGTGGTATAAAAATCATACATATTCACACAAATGTCCAATAGGGTCACTATTTTTAATGTGAAACTAGACTCGTATATCTTTCGAATGATATATGCCTTAAAGTCTAGTTCACACCGAGGAATGAAAGTTTATTATGCAAACATTTGGGAAAAAAATGTTGCTTTCGGTGAGAAAGGTTATTTTCTCATTTTCAAAGATTTCTCATTTTCTTGCTCGTGTGAACTATACTTTGAGACGTACACTGTTCAAAAATCATACGGGTTTAGTTTCATTTAACAAACAGTGACCCAATTTGATGTCTGTGTAAATGGATACGATATTTTTAAGAATAATTGCCACATTTCTCCACATTTAAAAATAAAAAATTTAAAATTCTAATTTCATGGTGAATTAATTTTTAATTGTAGGACTATTACAATGATATACGAATCTAGTTTCATATAAATAACGGAAGTCAATAACGACATCTAAGCAACAAGATATGATTTTTTTCCTAAGGGTGTGGGTGCCTTGACGTCAGAGAGGAGTATGCGAAGCTACTGAAGCATTACATGAGCGCTAGATCCATGCACACGCACAGGCCCAACGCATAGGCCACGTCGGGCCACACCAACATGTGCGCAGGCCCCAACGCGTGCGCCATCCTCAGACGCGCAAAGCCCGGTGTGCACAGCCCCAGCATGCACGTTGTCCGCTAGCGCACGCACTATCCCCAGACCAATCAATTTTTGTCCATTTTGATCGATTTATACATTATTCAGTTAAATCAGCCATTTATGAATATTAGATATATTCTTTCATTATTATCTACAAACACACACACACACACACACACACACACACACACACATATATATATATATATTAAAATTTAAATATTTATTTGGTTAGAGCGGACCAACCAGAGTACCAGACTAATTATAAATATTTAAATTTTAATATATATATATATATGTGTGTGTGTGTGTGTGTGTGTGTGTTTGTAGATAATAATGAAAGAATATATCTAATATTCATAAATGGCTAAATCATAGATGGCTAAAATAAATCTCTAAACGATATTTGATCAACTAAAATAAATTGAACTCTAAACTAGTTAAATTCAGTTTATTAGGATTCAGGAATAGAGAGAGAGAGAGAGACCAAATTGATGGGTCTTCGATTTGGTCACAAGAACACAATTGGTCTGGTCTGGTCCAAAAAAAAAAATATTTTGATCCCTTTGGTCTTCATGATTCGGTTTGGTTCAAAATATTAAATTGGGAGCTATTTTTAATGAATCTCTTTGAATATGGCCATATGGGTGGGCTCTTTGAATTGTATCTATAATGAATCTGAAAGTGATAATGACATATATTTATACCCTTTCAAAATAGTGTAATTCTATACACAACCACAATTTTACTTATTGTAGCCTCCTCATTAAAATATAATCTAAATACTATTTGAATTTACACATTTATCTTTATGAATAACTAACATTGCAATTTCGGTAGCCCCCTTCCCCCTACCCACATATGTTCTTCACAATCCTTAATTGCAGGTAATTTCTTATTTTCTTCCATTCACCCCTCACCTGACCACCAGCCTCCACCCCCTTTTTTGGTTTTTTGAGAAAGCAATCACACATCCCCTGAATTAGCCTATAATTTCTAAAAAACTAAGAATACAGATAATGTTTTTTCCTTGATGTTCAGGCATTCTAAAAACTAAAAATCAAATCAATATTTTTCTCTCTTTAAAACATATTCTAATTGGTGTGTGTATGTAAAAATGAAAGCAAAAAAAATAAAATAATCAAGATCAAAAGAAAAATTAACGACATCAACATTTTCAAAAATTCGATAAATTAACTAAAAATTTGGTGTCAATATTTCGGATTCAATCAATCCACTATTAGTATTTTCACATCACGGCTAGATCTTTCATTACCATTAACTCATAAAAAATTATCATCCAACACCCATCAAAATCTACACTACAAAATTTTTTCTTGTGATCTTCAAAGATGACTTCTTCAAGGTTTCAACCGCTTTAGATAATAGAGACATTGGAGTGGGTTTCCTTGGTTTCATTCACGCGTGATGAACTACGCAAGGTTTTGATTTGAGGGGGAAAATGTAAAAGTTTTTAAAGAAATAAGAAAGGAAGGGGGTTGTGAATTGTATGCAGTTGCTATACGAGACTTATGGCAGCACAAGGGCTCGACATTGTTGCAGCGAGAACGATGAAGATAAGCTGAAAATTCGAGGAGAAAGGCTACAACAAGAAGGAGGAAAGAGAAACTGAAGATTTGAAAGAAGGGAGGGGGCTACACAAAACCAGAATTAACTTAAAAAGGGTAAAATGGGTATTAAATAATTTATTTTATTATATTTAAATATTAGAAGCTGTAGTGAGTAAAATTATGACTATGTATAAAATTACCCTTCAAAATAAACCATATTCAGAAATTAAGTCACAAAATAATTTAAATATTGATTAGTTAGACTGACGAGCACTACTGTCTAATGTGCTCATTTGTTTGGTTATGTCAATTAGTGGGCCGAATAAGTATATTGTAAATGAGCTAATTAAAAAAACCTTAATATTTAAAACCCTTATTTAAAAGGCTTATTAGCTTTAGCAACTTGAGCCTTAGAAATTTGGTTTGGGAATTTCTCAAGCGAATTGAGAAAGGGTGATTCTATTCATAACCCTCAATTTTCTCTCTGCAACCTCCAAATTAATTAAAATATAAATATTTATTTTTTTAGACACTTTTACTCCTAAACCTTTAAATACTTAGCAAAATAAAATACAACCCCCAATATTTCACTACATAAATCTATAATAAAATGAAATACAACCATATTGTATAACTCTCACTACTTAAAAACTCTACGATAAACAAAATGAAATACAACCCCTATTGGCTATTGTATTATCTACGTTTTTCTCTTTATAACCCCATATATAATTAAAATATAAATATTATTCAAATTATTTTTTTATCGATTATAAGTTCTCGTTAAATTCATAACAAATTATTATGACCCACACTTTAAATTCATAGCAAAAGAAAAAATGTACTCGTATCCCAACAAATAATAAATAAAAAATACTTTTTCTATATATTTAATTGCATCGTCGTTCTTGAATTTCTTCTATAATTCAACTACTTGGGATATTGAGAACAAAAAGAAAGTTTAACAAATAAATGGAGATCATTATCCAAATTACATTCAACTAGAATGAAAAGCAAGTATATTAATACTTGATACAAAAAGGTGAAAGGAAAAAAATATAAATTCTAACTATTTCGACCTTATTCTCAGATCAAGTCGTGAAAGATTAATTCACTGTCAATGCTCCATTAATTTAACAATAGTCTAAAAATATGGCTTGATAAGTTGTCTCTCGTTTCTTCTTATGTCCGCATGATAGATGCATTCTTTCATGTGCCTTTATATATCTTTATTTTTATTTCTTTCAACAAATGAATATTGATCAATTGTATATAGAGAGGGGTTTTATTAGGGTTTTAGTGGTGGTCGGGGCTGTAATTATATAAGGGATTCTGTTTTGTATATGTTTTATGGTTTTAATAGTGAGGGTAAAAAAATCTATTAAAATAATATTAATATTTTAATTATAATAGGGGTTGTATAGAGAAAATTGGGGATTGTGAATAGAATTATCCATTGAAAAAATGACCTACATGCCTTCTCATTTTATAAAGATACAAGATGTGTTTCACGTTTCGACGCTCCCTGTAAAAGAAATCATGTGAGAAGGACCCAACTTAGAGCGATTTGGTCCAATAAGGTGTATCTAAGTATTCTCATCTAAAAATGAGTATAGAATTGACCAAATGAATCCATAAAGCATAGTTGTGTTGAAATGAATCTATAGACACCAAAAATACCGCCAATCAGAGTTGTTTAAGCAACCAACATTTTGTATTTGTTTTGAAACGAAAAAATGCGTGAATAAATGAACTCTATAAATACCGTCTTTTGCTATTTGGGTATATATCTCTCTATTTTTACAAAGAAAGTGAAAGAGCACAATTTTGAAAGTCTAGAAAAATCGGCTGACAATCGTAAGTTTGAATAATTCAGTATAATTTTAGCAAAATAATGTATATTTGAGTTTAAATACTGAATGTAAAGCTATTTGAAGTTTGCCATAAAATTCTTCACTAGCTAGCGTTTAACTTGAATCGTTCTGCTCTGACATGGCAGCTTAACATATTATATACATAACAATTCAAGAACGGAAGAAACCAAACATGAGACTCTTCATTTTATAAAAATTAGTGGGCGTTACATAACACCTACAGATATTATGGAAGAAGAATAGATGGTGTGAGAAGTTTATTAGTTAGTTGAGAATGGAGAATGGAGAACGGAGAATGGCAAGCAAGGGTTATGATGTGTTAGTAGTAGTAAGTAGGTAGAGAGCCATGCATGGGGCATATATATATAGTTTAAACCATGCAATTCCATATAGATACTAGATAGATATATCATCTTCATTCTTCAAGGAGTGGCAACGTTTTCCTTGGCAAGCGGAGCGATTTCATCGCCTTCAACACCGGGTTCGCTCCCGGCCACGCCCAAGCTCAGCAGCACCGTTTCCCAGTTCTTTGCAGGTCCCTGCAGTAGTACAAAAAACAACCCATTCATTGTTACTACTTCCATTTCTAACCCCTCTCTCTCTCTCTCTAAACTATCCAATGTATACGTACCTTCCAGGAGAGATCGAGTGACATGCAGTTATTTATCATTTCTCTGAATGCAGGGGTGCCATACACTTCCAGAGCTCTCCCAACAGTTTTCACTATCTTCAACACGTCGGCCGGGTCAACCGCATCACACTGCTCAACCGGCAATTCAATTAATTGTTGTGTGTGTGTATATATATCATATCTATTTTGAAAGAGAGATATTGTGTACTAGGTGCACATCCGATGATCAAATCGTATGGCCCGGTCAACTTGCAAAAGAAAGGTGATTTTGACAGGGTTTTTTCGTTTTTATTTCTGTCTGGTACTTTTTAAAGATACATATGATATTTTTAAACTTTTGATTGATAATTTACGGTTAATATTGATTTTGACGTTTTTTTTTACAAGTTGACAGGTCAACGCTTTTGATGGCACATCTAGCACACACAAGAACAACTCTATTATTATATATATATGTATATGTATATATATATCATATACATACCTCAACATTAAAAGCTCCCATATGGAATCCAGTGAATCCTTCTTTCACGGTGTCCACGAGACCACCAGTTGAAGCACAGATGGGTATCTGAAGATCATCATATACATCACTGGAAATCAAACACACGCTCTAATGCATGCATCATCATAATTCATATATATAAATGTAAATGAAATAAGGGAGTCTTACTGTTCCATATCTCATGGCATGTAATTGGATGAGACCGCATGGTTCAAATCTACTAGGAACCAACATAAAATCAGCACCAGCAGTTATCTTATGGGCCAACGGTACATTGAACTTCGCCACTCCTACAGCTTTACCCGGGTACAACTCCTCGAGTTGCTCGATCTGCTTCTCGAACTCCTTCTTCCCCGTTCCCTGAAAAGTGACAGATCATATACCAATACGAACACAAATACGAGAGAGAGGATACACCAAATTGATCCTGCTCAAGATTGCAGATTCATTCACTACTTACAAGGATGACCACTTGCACATCCATCTCAATAAATTTATGCAGCGCAGCCACCAGGATGTCTGATCCTTTCTGCTCTTCAAGTCTGCCGATAAATCCAACAAGAGGAACATTCCTATCAACAGGCAAACCCACTTCTGCTTGAAGAGCTTCCTTCAACAATGGCTTACCATCCATAACCTGAAAAGTAGGTGGATTTTCAATCAGTAACCAACGACATGAACAACAACGTATATAACTAACTCCTCACACTTTAATTCTTACAGTGGTAATATCATAGTGATTATCGATGTATTTATCCGTCGCCGGGTTCCACTCTTGAGTATCCATGCCATTCACGATGCCGGTGACGGTACACTTACGGAGGATGTTATCCAACTCAACTCCTTTATCAGGACCAGAAACGAGTTCATTGGCGTAGTACGGGCTCACAGTCAGAACTCTGTCTGATTCTATAATTCCAGCCTTCATCCAGTTTATTTTCCTTCCCTTCACTGGTTTTTCATACCTGCAGCAGTTGTTGATATAATTTAATCATCATCTGTAAACATATCAAATCACTTATTTAGATGAACTGAGATAGAATACATATCACTTAGTTATACGTACATACCCATCCATGAAATCGAAAGAGCTCTTGAGTTGATCAGGCAGATTAAGCTTATAGAAGTCCGAGAATGCAAATCTTCCCTGATATGCAATGTTGTGGATGCACAAGACAACCTATATATAGTTGCAATAAAGCAAAAAATAAGAATTCTTCAAAAATGTTGCCTAAATTTGTACCTACCATCATTCATAGCTAATGATCGATTCTCTCTTCTCACCTTAGCGTTCGTGTAGATTCCCTTAGGTTGGTAAATGGTTTTCAGGTAGCACGGAAGCACAGCGGTGTGCCAGTCATTAGCAACGAAGACAACATCCTCACCTAAACATACGACGAGCATTAGACACATTCTCACTTTTATTCAGAAAACAGAGTTTATTTTCAATCAAGTCGTGCACACACCATACGGTCCGGAGAAATACTTGTTGCTGGTTAGATTCAACACCCTAGGAGCCTCCAAAGCAGCCTGAAAAGTAGCAGTGAGAGAGAGAGAGTGTGAGATAACATGCTAAACTGAGGAGATCATAGAAAATTGTACAAAAAAAGAACTCACCAAGGACAGCAAGCTGAACCGCAGTTGATTATCCTCGTAATCGACTCCAGCAGAAGGACCATAAACCTTGGATTTAGTTTTACCCCAGACCTTTGGGAAGAACATTAAAAATTACAAACATAAGATCCGGTGAAGTTCATACTCATCAAACATAAACTCATCACCGCATTGAATACATATATAGTACTGACGACAGACCTTCTCCAAGAACAAAGGGTGATCGACAAAAACACGATCAACTCCACGCTTGTAGCAATGGAAGAATCCAACAGTTTCGACTTTGTCTCCAACTTGAATCTTCAGCAACAACGTCATCACATGAGAATCGAACAGAAACAAATACAAAGAAGAAGCAACTGGAGGCTAGAACTAACCTCAACAACCACAGAAGTGTCCCAAGCATCTTTGTACTGATCATAACGCGGAGACACAGTCATCACTCTGTGTCTATTTGCCTACACATTAAACAAAAAAACAAACCAACAACATAACTACACTACATATGTACATATATATGCATACATATCGGTTTGAATTTGACAAGCAATGTGCATTACCGCCAAGGCAGGGGGCAATCCACCAACAACATCACCGAGGCCACCGGTTTTGCTCCATGGACCGCACTCGGCCGACACGAAAATCAAGGTCATCCCTGAAGTTTCACATACGATCTTTGTTGATGGGAACTTGACCGACCGCTTAGCACTCACTTTCACGTTGTTTCTCATTTGGAGCGCATCAGCTCTGTTCACTGATCTCAGCCCATTGTGAGTGATGAGTTGAGCCCTCTGCCCAATTTGCCCCAAATTTGACTTGGAATCCACGGAGGTTGCTCCTCCATGCACGTACGCCGCAAACTGCGAAGCTGTTACTGTTGCCATAACGACACAAACTCTGAAACAACAACACGCACACTCATAAGAAATTAAACACAATAGTCTTTTTATATGTAAATAAAATAATAATAGAGTACACGGGATATTCTTTTACTTTTTTTTTCTTAAACCAAAAAATATTCCTTTTAATCTTTTTGTGTAAAAGGAAAAGGATTATAACTGGCACATCGTCTAATTATCTCTGTGAATATAAAAATACCTTTTCTACTTCAATTCCATTTAGATTTAAAAAAAAAATTATTCAACAAAAAATATTTATTTTTTTCCATTCACGTCATCGCCTCCAAAACCTCAATCACAAAACCCCATCACTAACCAGCCGCCTCATAATCCAGCCATTAGTTATAACCATCTTCAATAAGTGATAGGTGGGAACATAGGCAAAATGAGTGTTAAAATGAAGAAGCACAAAAACAGAGTCGAAACCAGAACAGTAGTCGCCGGAGATAAGCGAGTAGATCTGGTAGTTCTTAGTGCTCTCTCTCTCTCTCTCTCTCTCTCTCACACACACACACACACACACAAACACACAGAGAACCAACAGTCATCATCTTTTCAAATCTCAGATCATCAGAGCAAATTTCTCAGCCGCCGCGACCGGGATCAGTCGGGAACAGCGTCCTCTGTCTACTACTGTTTCCTAGCCGGATTTACGAGGAACTCTCGTATTTTATCCAGTTGTATGATCAGCAAATGACATAGAAAAAGGAATAATAAATTGCATGGAATTCAAGCGTGTCGGATAAAACTAAAAAATAGTCATCCAACAACATACCAAACAAATGTTATATCACAGAATTGATCAAAACAATGGATCGAAAAAACAAAAGAAAATCCGATTCGAAGAAGAAGAAGAAGAAGAAGAAGAAGAGCAGTGGTGGTTGCAAAAATATCGGAAAAGAGAAGTTTACCAAATCTCAGGGGTGAGCTTTGAGTCGGGCAGAGCTTGTGAGCGGTTACGCTATCAGCGATGAACTGATTTTTTCAGAAATCATGGGGAATACAGGGACTACTAATATACTAGTGGCTACACGACACGTGGCGGGAGGAAAATGGTCCCTTTCCTAAGCTTGATTGCCTCAAGATTTGTTTCACCACAAAAATGTGAATGTTTATATTATTACTAGCACATGAAATGAAATGGGGGGAGGGTATTCTCGGAATATGCGTAACAATTTGAGGTGAATTATAGAATTATGATCAAGATTTTTTAAATTTTTTGCTTTTATCTTGGGATAACGATTGTCCTAGTGATTTGTTGTTTGGAATTGAAATTGACGGTTGAAATTCGCAGTTGGGCCTTGCTGCTGGGCCCCGCCTTGTGTAAAACTCTAAAAGGTCAGTGTCTTTGTTTATTTGGTTTCTTATAACATGTGCAATTTCTTGATTTTGTACGGCCTACCACACTTCACAAAAATATAAATCAAAATAATGGGTGTCTGCGAAGCTTAAAAATAATGTGGGGCCATGTTCCCCATTCAACACATAAAAAAAAACTCGGGTCTTTTTTTAAGTCTACATATATTTCATGGATACAAATCCAAGGAATATTCTTTTATTATTATTATTATTATTATTATTATTATTATTATTGCAAAATGTTGCTCCTACTATCAATTTGAGTGTAAGATTTTTCTAACCACGATTTTTTGGTTTCTCGGGAAGACAATTGGTTGCCTACTTCAAGTTAAACAAGAGGCCATGCTGCTTTGTGCTCCACTAGCAAATTTGGATGAATTTAAAACAATAACCAATATAGTAGGAAGTAGACACGAGACTCTTATTTTCACGTAAATTGAAGTATAAAAATAGAATCAACCGTTATGCGCCAACATTTATGCTGTGTCGACACCAGCTGTTGTTGAACAAATTTATTTGTAATTAATCTTTGGGAATTTCATTATGTTTGTAACAAATTGCCAAAAAATAATAATCACCTAAACCATTCTTTTTTGGTTACATTGCGAAATTATACAATGCAACTGATATGCTCACGTATCAAGTTCACATGAGGATTCCACTTTATTTGGATGTGTAACATTCTGTTCCAGACATTTCGGAGGTCCATGACAAAAGTGCAACTCTTGCAAAAGTGCAAACATCTACAAATATATAAATAAATATAAATATCGAATAATTATCGAAATTATTTAGACCTTCTAGCATTTTGAGACGTAAAATCATCAATAAGATCATCAAAATCAATTTTTTCCAATACCTGATGTTCAATGCTTAAAATAGATATAGTCCATTTAACCTATCTTGAGACATAGTTGAATGCACATGTGTTTTAATTAATTTTAGTTTTGAAAAATTTCTTTTCTGTTGATTCTACAATAACCGGAATAGTCAATAATATTCTATATGCAATAGAAACATTAGGAAAACAATCTAAACTTTTAACAAACTCAAGAACTTCAATGATTGAATTTATTTTTGTTCGTATATCGTACTAATTGCAATTCAGAAAATCAATAATTAGCATCAATATTAATTTTATCATTACATTTTAGGGTACTTTGAAATTTAACACAACATGCATGCTGTAGAGGTCAAAAAATTTACAATTGATTGTTCTTCGAGTTCGGGCTCCGGCAATCTACAAGATAAAAAAACACGTGAAGCCGAATAACCGTCAGAAGGTTGACGATCGAACGGACTTCGACGCTCAAGTCAGAATTGAAGCTAAAAAATAATAACGTAAAATCGAATAAAGCAATAAATGGAGATTTCGAGTCTGAATTCTATAACTATAGAACGCGTGTAATGCGTTAGTCAATTGCCAGATTATGCATATAAGTAGCTTGATTGTATGAAGGTATAACGCGAATGAGTGCATGTTGATATTGTATGAGTGATCGAGTATGATTCAATGTCCTCCCGTCTCATTATGGTATGAGTGTATATATAAGGGAGAGTTTAACTAATTTCTGATTTTCGGGGGATCTCTCTTATCCCTTTTAGGGTTTTGACCAAGGTTGTAGAATTCGCTAGGCGCTAGTCAGGCGGCCGGATGGGGCCTAGCGCCTAGGTTGCCTAGGTGGGGCCTAGGCGGAGTCTAGGCGGTTTTCTATTTTTCATAATTTAATAATTTATTATTACATATTGATATTTATGTATTAATTTTTTCAATTACCCTACTTCCCACATCGACTATATAATGAAAATTAAGATGTAGGATGTTGTATAAAAGCTCAAATTAGAGTTTAATTTTTTTTTCAACCTATTCTACATCCCACATTGGTTTTTACATTGAAAACTAGGATGGGGTTGTTGTATAAAAAATAAGCTAATCATAAATAATAACCTCACATTTATTCTTCAACTTTGTTCTCTTTTTTCAACATCTCACATTGTTTTGTAGATTGAATAAATGGGATGTAGATTGATGTATAAAAGTTGGAAAAATCTCAAATTTTTTATTTGGTCATATTTTGAACCAAAATATTCAAAAAAAAAATTAAAAAAAATTAATCGGCCGCCTAATGGCTGATTAATCACCGAGGAGGCCGCCTAGGCGGCGAGGAATCGGCCACCCTGATTTCTCAGCCGATTAGGGTGTTTTCGGCACGGCTAGGGGCCGCCTAGCCCGCATTCTGCAACCATGGTTTTGACTGGGTCTCTTTTATCTTCAACGGACCTTTTTGACTTGGTCATTTTAAGAGTCCGCTCGGCCTCAGTTTCTTCTTCGGACCTTTGGTCCTCGGGCATTGAGGTGTCGACCTCTTAGACTCCTTCGACCTCTATGGGCCTGGTCTTTGGGCCTATATAAAAATAAATCCTCTACAGTTAGCTCCTCATTACTTGATTCTTGAATTTCAAGGATCGGATAATGAATGTCGGTGTTTGTTAAGTATTATCTCGAATCAACCCTATGCTTCGATATTGGTTTTTTATTTAACTCCAGAGACGTACTCGGAAGTGATTTTTAAGAAGAATTTTAGTGAAGTCATAAAAAGTTGACCGCATGGAACCCTAGACCTGAAGGAAGGTCCTGGATGAGCCTCTGAGGTCGGGAGAGCAGACTTCATGGAGCTCCAGACCTGAGGGCAGGTCTTGGAGGAGCTTCTGAGGTCGTGAGAGTGGACCTCGTGTAGCTTCAGACCTGAAGGCAGGTCCTGGGGGAGCGGGAGCTTCTGAGGTCGTGAGAGCAGACCTCGTGGAGCTCCAGACCTGAAGTATGGATTTTACTTTTCCCGTTCTCTAGGCCAATACTCGTCGTTAGATCAAAACACGTGTGCCCTGATCGTGACATCTCTATCCCGAATTTCAAATATCGAGGGAAATTGTTCTCTCTCTCTTCATTTCCTTAGAATTTCTACAGTTTTCCTCAAACTGAAACTCTTTGTGAAGAAATCTCAACTGCCATGCCCATCTTTGAAAGATTTCACTCCGTATTTTCTGCCTCCGTCTCCGCTTCTCTCATGCTTCTTAGCCTGCTTGCGGGTTTCACTACGGTCATCACTATTTTCATGGTTTCCAGGTTATATTCATCTCATTTTCCTTTTTAATGTTTCATGCCATGGATGCATAGCTCTAGTACCTCTCGTAGATTTTAAGAACTTTTTGGGGATATGTAGTAGTACTTATGGTTTTCACCTTTTGGTAGTGGCCCTACGATGTCCATCCCCCATTTCATGAATGACTAAGGGATGACTGCTGTGTACAGAGGCTCTGGGGGTGACGCGCGGTCGTTTCACGCTCAAAAATAATTTATAACTCCTGTGCCCACAGTAAGCGTAGCCAGCTAATGAGTACGGGTCGATCCCACAGAGAGCTGTTGTGATTCTACCTTCAAGTAACCAATCATAAAAAGGGGTTTTGGTTTGTTGTCACTACTAGAAATTAAATCTGCAAAAGAAAGTAAAGAGAATATCAAATAACAAAGGTTCTGGTGTCTGAACTTGAATTTAGTTTTAATATATATCAACTTGATCATGGGCACATCGATTTTCATACATGATAAATCATCTAGTTATGGAGACCGGATTCCTCTCTGCGTCTCCTCATTCATCATTTCATTATAGACTTAAAAGCAATTCCTCGTCAATTAAATCCCTAATCAGTCACCCACCCCTCGGTTCCCCAAAGAGATGTAAGTGAACAAACAGCAGTATGCCCTAGATGAACCCAGATCTGTTATGTTTACCGATTCTTCATGTGCCTACAACAACCTATTGATTCCCTTATTACTATATGAACCAACACACAGTCACGATTCGTCAATTCAATTAATATTGGTATGCCCTCTTTACCTAACGAGTGATCAGCCACATTGGGCATTTCAGACATACACTCACGTGGAACAAGACACAAGAATCAACGGAAATCTATCATGCACTACTATGCCCATTTTAGCCTCACGAGTCCAGATTTATATTCAAACCATTTTCATTGTTCAAACACCAGAATTAAGAGTCTAGCCAAGCATGCTAATCATAATTAAAATTGCAGAAATAAAAGACATAATTGTAAAGAGAACTTACTGAATTTAATATGCAAAAATACTCAACATAACCATTGAGTTTAATACCATAATCCTAAATCCAAAGGCTTAAAGCCTATTGGAATTGTTTCTTGCTACAAAGCAGCGTACGAAAATGAAAGTGCAAGAAAGTAAAATTGTAGCAATATTTTCTGACTTCCCAAAGCTTGTGTTTCCAGAATTCAAAGAAGCTTCAATAGTTACATTTTCGAATCAGAGATCCCCCAACACGCTGGGGTCTTCACTGGATTTCCGGAACTGACGTGCCCTCTCTGATCTGACTGGATAAGCATAAGTTGACCAAATCCCTATTTTTTAGGGATTGGGCTTATCTCTTCTTTGCAACGCCTCTAAGAGTCCAGTCCACCTCCAACTCTTCTTTGGATAATGTAGCTATCTTTCTCATTTCTCTCTTCAAACTGAATCCGGGTTTCTCGTAATCGCCCTAGCCCAGCCCATTGTTGTCAAGTCTGCACGAGCAAAGTGGGCATGGCATCTTGCAGTCAGCCTCATCCATCTCTGATATGCCCATTCCGCCACCCGAATATAGGATGAGTGCTGAAAGAAGTCCCATGTGCCTCTAACTGAATCTTTAGCTTGGATTTTGCTTGAATAACTGGGCATAAAATGCCCCTTTCGCTAGACTTGACCTCCGCAATGCCCTATGACCTCATCCTGGTTCTTTTTGACTCAAAACACACTAAAAATGACATTTATAACGAACAAAATGCCCATAAAAACACGAAATAAATGGACTTATCAGGGGCATGTGGTTTGTTTGTACGAACCTCTAACATCGATCACATGCTTTGGCATAGCTCCTTGCATCTGTTCTCATGGTCGGCCAGTATAACCCGGACGTTAGAGCTCGGTTGGCTAAGTTTCTATATCCCGAGTGGTTTCTGCATTCACCATCGTGAAGCTCACTTAAGATGTATTTAGCCTGTTTGGGACTAACACATTTCAAGTAAGGCCCTAAGAAAGATTTTTTGTATAGGGATCCGGAGATCATAGTGAATTTTGGTGCCTTAGCTTTGATCTATCTTGCCTCGATGGGGTCTTCGAGGAGCTTATTTTCTGCTATATATTTGATGAGTGGGGTCATCCAGTTTGTGCTGTTCTCAATGGGTAGGATTTCTGAGCCTTCTTCTTTCCATACGGCTGGCTATTTTGCGTATAAAACTGGGATGTTTTCAGTTTCGATTGTTTCGATTGCTGACCTCAAATTGGCTAGGGTGTCGGCGTGTCTGTTGTCCTCTCTTGTGATGTGTTGGGCTTCGATTTTCTCAAACTTTGAAGCTGTTTCTTTTGCTACGGCGAGATAGGCGATCATTCTTGAATCTTTTTCTTGGAATTCTCCTTTGAATTGGTTTATTATTAACTTGGAGTCACTTTGGATTCGAATCATTTTAGCTCCGAGGTCATTGGCTAAGTTCAATCCTGTAATGAGAGCTTCGTTATTAGTTGCTTTGAATCCACATTGGACTGAACGCTCGGTGGTTTCACCTGCTGGGCTTGTTAGAACCATGCCCAGACCACTTCCCTTCGAAGTGCTGGAGCCATCAACTTGAAGGGTCCAGAATTTTGAATTTTTTTCTTTGATGCTCATTGATCGACCTTCTGTTTTGGTTTGGACTTCGTAGGAGAAGTCTACGATGAAGTCTGAGAGTACTTATGATTTTATCGAGGTTTCTGGTACGTAGTGAATGTCGTACTCCCCGAGCTCGACGGCCCACTTGGAGAGCTTTCCTGCGAGGTCTGGTTTTTTCAATACCGTTCTGAGCGGGAATTTTGTGACCACTTTGATCGAATAGCTTTGAAAATAGGGCTTTATTTTTCTCGATGCCATGATGAGGGCCAATGCTAGTTTTTCCAATTTTGGGTATCTGGTCTCGGCATCCAGTAGTGATCGGCTGACGTAGTAGACCGGGTATTGTCTCCCTTTGTCCTCTCTGACTAGAACTGTGCTAACAGAGTTAGTGGAAACATATAAATATATTAAAAGTACCTCTCCGTCGCGGGGTTTCGATAATAAGGGGGGGCTCGTCAAGTATTCTTTCAAGTCTTCTAAGGCCTTCGAGCATTCAGCAGTCCATTCGAAGCTTTTGTTCTTACGTAGTGTCTTGAAAAGGACGTGACATTTTTTTAGTATTTTGAGATGAAGCGGCTAAGGGCCCCGAGTCTTACAGTGAGTTTTGTACCTCCTTGATATTCCGGGGTTGTTGTATGTTTCTGACAGCTCTAATCTGACTGGGGTCGGCTTCGATACCTCTCTTCGTAACGAGGGATCTTAGGAATTTTCCTGAGGTTACCCCAAATGCGCATTTTGCGGGGTTCAGCTTCATATTGTAGCGGCGAAGGACCTCGAAAGTTCGACGGAGGTGGTCGGCGTGATCTTGAGCTCTGGGAGACTTTACCATCATGTCGTCGATGTACACCTCCATGGTGTCTCTAATCAGCTCTTCGAACATTCGGTTCACCAGCCTTTGGTAGGTTGCACCTACATTTTTTAGTCCAAAGGGCATTACTTTATAACAAAACATACCCCAATGAGTGATGAACACGGTCTTTTCTTGGTCTTCTGGATGCATAAGGATCTGGTTGTATCCGGAAAAGGCATCCATGAAGCTCATTAATTTGTGCCCGACCCTTGCGTCAACTAACGCGTCGATATGAGGTAAGGGGAATGAATCCTTTGGGCAGGCTTGGTTGAGGTAGTGAAGTCTATGCAGAGCCTGTTTTTGCCGTTCTTTTTCTTTACTATCACGACGTTGGCTAGCCATTCGGGGTACTGTACTTTTCTTATATGTCCATTCTTGAGCAACTTATTGACCTCTTCATCCACGATCTTATTTCGTTCAGAGGCAAATTTTCATCTTTTGTGTTTCACTGGGGTCTTGCCTGGATCGACCTGTAATTTATGTGTTATAATTGAAGGGTCGATACCTGTCATATCCTCGAATGACCATGCGAAGCAGTCATGATGCTCGATGAGAAATCTTATCAATTGTTCTTGTATTTCTGCGATCAATCTTGACCCGATCGACACCTTATGGTCGGGGAAGTCAAGATGTATTTATACTTCATCGAGGTCTTCTACCTCGGGTTCCTTGTAGCTGCGATTTTCGATGCTGGTTGAGGATGATCCAACTTCGATTTGATTGATTTCCATAGCTCCTTTATGTTTGAAGGTGGAGATGTAGCATTCTCATACTGTGATTTGTTCGCCTCGAACTTCGCGGACTCCCCAAGGGGTAGGAAACTTCAGGAGTTGATGATAGGTTGACAGCACTGCTTGGAGTTCATGGATCCAAGGTCTTCCCATTATAACGTTATAAGCTGAGGGGACGTCAAGTACTTGGAATTTGGTGAAGATATTCATCCCCTCGATATAGGTGGGGAGTGTGATTTCTCCCATCGTGGCTTTATGTTCTCCGCTGAAGCCGATCAGGGTGGTTGACCTTTTGATGACTTTAGTTTCTTTTACCTCCATTCCTTTCAAAGTACTCAAGAAGATTACATTAGAGGAGCTCCCATTGTCAATGAGGATGCGCTTAATTAAACAGTGGAAATTAATAAAGAGATGACTAGTGCATCATGGTGAGGGTGTGAGAGTTCGGATGCTTCTCTGTTGGTGAAGTTAAGGGCGATGAGATCATCTTGTTTGGCTTCTTTGGGGATGTTTTTGCTGTATTTTATCGAACGACAGTGTCTCTTTGCCGAAGATTGCGAAATTCCACTTACTTCTGAACCTCCAGTTATACAATTCAGAGTATGGTCGATCCTCAGGGGCTCAGGTGGTTGTGCTTCTTTATGATTCTCTCTTCGCGACCAGGTCTCTTTCACTTTGGGGGTTAAAAGGTCGGTAAGATATTCTCGTGTTAGGAGCTCTGCGACTTCGAGTCTAAGGGTGATGCATTCATCATTTTTGTGACCATGGTCATTATGGAACCCACAGTATTTGCTCCTGTCACGTTCATTATCTGGTGCTTTCATTTTTGCGGGCCATTTCACATTCTGTCCAAGTCCTTTGAGAGCTAGAACTGCTTCCGATGGTGATATGCAGAGACTGTACTCGGGAAGTCTTCTGTCAATCTGGGGTTCTTGAGCTCGTCTGTTTCACAAGTCGAATTGAGGGTTCCGCGGATAGGGATCCATTATGTATCTTTCTGTCATGTTGTTCCTTTGTTCTTTCCTTGGATGTTCATTCCTGGTACGAGGTCTGGATGAATTTGCTTCGTCTTCCTCCCATTTATTTTGGGCCCAGGCTTTGGCAAGCACATCTTCCATTATCTTGCACGGGTATTTGGTCAATTCCTTGTAGAGGTCTGAGTCTTTTTTAAGGCCCTTCCTAAAGGCTGAAATTGCGGTATCGATATTTGTAGTTAGAAATCGATACTTTTTCTCTGTTGAATCTTCCCACAAAGCTTTGTAAGGGCTCTTCTGACCTTTGTATGACTGTGTAGAGGTCGTCTGCACGTTTTTTAATCTTGCAGCTACTAGCGAATTGTTCGATAAAGAGATCATTGAGCTGGGCGAACAACGAGATCATTAAATTGGAAAGGTTGGTGAACCATTAGAATGCTGGGCCAATGAGGCTGGACTCGAAGCCTTTGCACATGCTAGCTTTCCTGGCGTGTCGAGGTATCGTGGTAGTGAACATCCTTTGTTTATATTGGGCGACATGGTCGTCAGGATCGGATGCACCATCGAATAGCTTCATGCTTGGAAAGGCAAACTTCAGGGGCATCTCTACGAGATCGATCTTATCGGTGAATGGGGAATCTGCAAAGCTCATTGGTGCAGTTTTTCAGATGGGATCGGGGACCCCAAAAATTCGAGTCAATATTCCTCCAATCGCTGGATCTTCTTTTCGACCTCGAATTCTGAGTCGGGCTCGTAGTGTTCGAACCCAGGTGGGGATCCTAAAGGGAAATCATCTTTTCCCTTGCCCTTGAATGCAGGTTCCTTGCTTGTACCTGCGGCGAAATGATTAGTTAATTCATGAGTTGAGTTCAGAAGTACCTGCTCTCGAAGTTTGTTGGATATTCGGGTTTGTGAGAATGAGGACGGTTAATTTCGAGGAGATCCATTTGGGAAAAAGTTCAGCTGCGAAATAGCTTCCACTCTGGCCTTCAAGGCTGAGTTTTCTGTGCGGATCGCTGCGAGTTCAACCGTGGTGGTGTCCAATTGGCGCTGGACCGAACGCAGGAGTTGTGCAATGTCATCGTCACCTTCCGGTGAAGGGGTTGCTGTCACCCCATCTTTTCGGGCTTCCTGAGGGACGGTTGCTTCATCATTTCGACTGTTGCTCATTATCTTGAAGTGATCGATCGGAGCCCCATGGTGGGCGCCAAACTGTAGAGGTCAAAAACTCTACAATTGATCGTTCTTCGAGTTCGGGCTTCGACGATCTACAAGATAAAAAATATGTGAAGTTGAAGGACCGTCGAGGGTTGACGATCGAATGGAATCTGACGCTCCAGTTAGAATCGAAGCTAAAAAATAATAACGTAAAATCGAATAAGCAATAAATGAAGATTTCGAGTCTAAATTCTATAACTATAGAACGCGTGTAATGCGTTAGTCAATTGCCAGATTATGCGTATGAATAGCTTGATTGTATGAAGGTATAACGCGAATGAGTGAATGTTGATATTGTATGAATGATCGAGTATGATTCAATGTCCTCCTGTCTCATTATGATATGAGTGTATATATAAGGGAGGGTTTAACTAATTTCCGATTTTCGTGGGATCTCTCGTATCCCTTTTAGGGTTTTGACTGGGTTTCCTTTATCTTCAACGGACCTTTTTAACTTGGTCATTTTAAGAGTCTGCTCGGCCTCAGTTTCTTCCTCGGGCCTTTGGTCCTTGGGCATTGAGGCGTCGACCTCTTAGACTCCTTCAACCTCTATAGGCCTGGTCTTTGGGCCTATACAAAAATAAGGCCTCTACACATGCAATGTATGCTCATCCAATAAAAGCAACTTCTTATGATAAAAAAAGGCTAAAAATATCTTTTAAAACTTTCAATTGTTCAAATATACTCTTTAAAGATGAAATAGCAATATCAACTACAATAATAAAATAATTGATTCTAAAATACTACTAATCAGATAGTGAAATCTCTTCATCACAGTTTTCATCAAATTGTTTCTTCGGGTGAATTTTACGTTTCTTAGGAAAAATATGATCTATTTCCATTTTAGTTATTTCTTGTGTGTTATCACATTATTTTATAGTGTGCTTCAGTGTATATTTTTTATGAGTAGAAAACAATATGAAGAAGAAGAATCGACGCTATATATGTAAAGATCATATGTATATACATGATTCATAAATATTGACAGGTAATTAAAAAATTTAAAATTATAGAACAAGATATGCACATTTTGATTTCCATTGCAACTATTTTGAGAATATACCTGATTCTAACAGAGAAGGATTACGATCTTTGACGAAATTTGAGATGGTTGCTTTCGATTATCTAACCCTTGAATCGATTTTACGACCGTTACTTTTCTAAGATGCGTGAGAGAAATTACATGAGTGATGATTGAATAGTAGTGTTGTGTGAGAGTTGAAATTGTGATGGTTTAGATTCAAGAATCAGGGTAAACTTGTGAAGGAAGGACCGAAGAAGAAGAGAACTTGAGAAGAGTCTGAAGAAAGAGGCTTGATTTGTGAGATAAAATGCTAAACTAATTTTTTTTAGGTTAAATATATATACTTTTTTGGGCCCTCCCAAATTTAGGGGCAATGTGCATACATGGATCAAGGCTGGCCCTGGATAGATCATCACAATTACTTATAATATTTGCATCTAAAATTTCCTTTCAAAAATGATTTTATTAAAAAATTATCAACATTTCCTTTGTAATTATGATAAAATTTATGCAAATGTTTGTTTACCAATCAATCAAACAAACAAAAGCAATGAAAATCAACAACTATATAACATTCAAAATATGAATCACAGTTGGTCAACAATTCAATCATTATAACATTATCAGATAGTTGCACGTGGTGATTTTTTAGCTCCCAAAAGGAGAGAAAATTCACGAGTTTGTGTGTGATAGTCTTCTCCGTTAGCTCTTCGAGGAAAACAACTAATCATATAAAAAATGATTCTCTTCCTCATGAATTCTACTAAACTATTGATCTAATAATATTCGTGTCATCCAATACTTTAATTCATTAATTTATTATTTTTTTCTCAAACTCAAATAAATTAAATAATATGCATGAGAGGAATCCAAGTCGAAAAATGAGTCAAACTCGAACACAAAAGGAAATAGTCCATTTTTTTATAGGAAAACTTCACGGTTCGTGCAACATGCTCTGACCAATCCAGGGATTTAGCCCAAATTGTGCAGCCCCTATTCCCAACCGCTTGTTCCCTCGGTCAATTTTTCTGATCTTTTCTTGTCCCATTTAGCTCTCCATCTATATCTCAATCTTTTAAACCTTGATCGATTTCTTGTACATTTTCGGTTAAAACTCAATAATCCCATGACATTCTATAAAATCAAGAAACATAGTAAAACATATCACAATATTTGTGCCTACCCAACTGTGCAGTCACCGCGATTGATCAAATATTTGCGCTTGAATTATCTTTTTAGGCTCACATTAGTAACCACTCCTTTCGCAACTCAACACCAAATGAGGCATTCTCATTTCAGTACCAATTTTTGAACAACTCTTGACGACAACAATGTAAGTGGAAGAGATCTCTTACGCACCGAATTGATCAACTCTTCACGAGAATAAAATAAGTCCATAGTATGAAATATATCTTAGTAATCAAGTTGTAATTCAAGATTAATTGGGCGACTGACACTTTTTCTTGATAAATGCCTACAAATAAGTGTTAAATATTTAAGTATCAGCATATTTCGAAAAATTAAATCCAAACATAGAGAATGAGGTTTGAAAAAATTATTTTCGAGCAAACATATGATGATCCAACCTAAGGAAGGGAGGCGAAAATAGATATTCCTTGATGATCCACAACTTGCCTATCCCTGACATATGAAGTTGTTCTAGACTAAGAACCCTTCAACAAAGCTTTGGGGCGGGCTACCCAGAATTGAATTACTTTTAGCCTTCTTCTTACCCTTGTCCTCTTTAAGCATTTAAATTTTCATGAAAGCCAAAAGATTAGAAAGATGCTCTAACTTATTATTCCTCCTTGCATATTAGCCAGAGATGTCATTTGTGCCTTGAGTTTCTCCTTAGCTACATCTATTTTCTAGTTTTCAACATCTATTTTTTGGGTTTCATCTTGCCACATTTGATCTAACCTCCCCTGTTCCTCTTGCAGGTTTTTCAGTTTGGTGCTGTCAACCATGTCCAAGGACTGAGTACTCTAAATACCAACTGTTATGGCCTCAGTAGAATCACGTTTGTTTTTAGTCTTCCTTCTACCTATCTTTAATGATGTAGTGAGATCTGTAATAGTCTTCCTTCTACCTATCTTTAATGTTTTAGTGAGATCTGTAATTTGACTTTTATGATGTAACTATATTTTGTATAAAGCTTGAGTCTTGGTACCAGAAAATGAGGGTGTGAGAAGGATCAGAGGACATAAGATATTTTATTTTTCTCCCTTGCATTAAACTCTCCGGTACATTAATTGCCAAATAAATCACCATGTTTCCACCCTTTTACAAATTAGACACCACGTTTAAATCTAGTCAATTACAACAACACGTTTTAATTTGTGTGGGATTAAACATCTCAAATTTTTCCGGCAAGTTAAGTATGACGTATTTGGTCTAAAAATCACGTTGGCAGCCACATCAACACACACGTGTAACGAACGACGTCGGCTTTATTAGTTTTCTCAATATATTTTATATTTTAGAAATAAATAATTATATAAAAAATGATTTTTTCAACAAAAAAGAAAAACAAGTACTAAAAACGGCGTCATTTGTTACACATATGTGTTGACGTGATTACCAACGTGGTTTTTAGACCAAATACGCCATACTTAACTCGCTGAAAAAATTAGGAATGTTTAATCCCATACAAATTAAAACGCGGTGTTATAATTGACTAGATTTAAACATGATGTCTAATTTACAAAATGGTGTAAACGTGCTAATTTATTTAACAATTAACTCATTAAAATAAAACCCTACATACAATGGCCTCACTAATAAATTTATTGGGCCACTTTTTTTGGAAAGAAAAACAATTAAAACTAAGGATAATTCTATTCCCAACCTCCATTTTATTCTTTACAATCTTTAAATTAATTAAAATATAAATGTATATTGTTTAGACATTTTTTCCCCTACAACCCCCAACTAATTTAAAAATATAACCCCCAATTAATTTAAAGTATAGCAAAATAAAATACAACCCCCACTCTTTAAAATCTATAATAAAATAAAATAAAATATAACCTCTATTTTATAGCAACCACTACTTTAAAAAATATACCAACTTAAAATACAACCCCCCAACTCATAGCCTACATGACAAAAGAGTATACAAATTTTAAGAATTAGAATCGCAAAGGCAAAATCATTCGGGGTGAGGGAAGGAAATAAATAAAGAAGACGTGAGATCCGAAGGATAAAGGAACAGAAAAATTCTAAAATGTTTCTAACTATATGATATTATCTAAGAAACACAATAAAAAAACTTGCAGGAGACCTGCAATTGATCCAGAGAAATTGACACCAATCAAAAGTCAAAACTGAGACATCACCATGAAGTACACCTCAATAATCAACTTCTTCACCCTAGATCAGGAACACTCGATAATTGAATGAAAAAAATTGATTATTACTTGCCACTTTGTCACTGACTTGATCTTTACAATCTTTATGTTTATTACTTTTGTTTTTTCCATCAAATTCTCCATCCTTTTTATGCTCTATCATACTCATGACTCGATCGTGTATGATGAAAGAGGCTCTATAATTTGATTTTTTTTTCTTTAAAGGAATACAACTATCATCCTTTTTTTTGTTCTCTATTTTCTCTTTCATTTTCTTCCGTTTGTTTTTCTTTTCTCCCGTCTATGATTGTTTGAGTTTTTTTTTTTTACTTTCCTTTTGTGTTTGATGTTCTTTTTTTTTTTCTCGTATGGATTGTTTGAACTTTTATTTTATTTTTTGTATTCTTTTATATTATTTAAAGTGGCGGTTATATATTTAGGGATTGTATTTTAATTAGTTTGTTAAGATTTTAAGATAGCGGGAGTTGTGACTTTTGAAGATAAAAAAGTCTAAAAATTATATATTTATATTTTAATTAATTTAGGGATTCTGAGGAGAAATTGTGAATAGAATCACCGCCTAAACACTCAAACCGGGTTGCCACAACAGATTCACTGCATAATTTTCCCCCAAATTACAGAACACTCATTAGCCTTGAAAATCCAATTTTTCAATTCTCTTCTCCGCCACCGTTACCTGCCTCTCCGAGCAACATCCCACGACACATAGAGGAATCTGTTCCTATTTTGAGAACATGGATTCATCACACGCTGTAACGGCGGCAACTACCACGGGCGGTGGCGGGAACAGCATGATGGTCTCGCAATCAACCGATGCATCGCCCGTGGATTCTTCAGCCACCACCGCCGCAACCCCAATTGACGATCCTAAACAGAATTTGACTCAAGTCATAACTTCAATCCAGAAAACTCTCGGCATCCTCCACCAGCTCTACCTCACCGTCTCCTCCTACAACGTTGCTTCCCAACTCCCTCTCCTCCAGCGCATGTAATTTGCCTTCATTCCTATGCGTTCTTACTCTCTTATACCCTTTTCAATTCTCTCCCCTTTCCTTTTTTGTGTGCGTGTGGGGGGGGGGGGTTGTTATGGTTTTCGGTGTATTACTAACAGATTGTTTGGTATTTGGGGAATTGATTCTTGAAAAGTACTTCCTTACTGTTCAAATCCTTACCATAGTTTTTTTTACTGTGATTTGCTCTATTGTCTTGCGATAAAGGAATACTCTCGTATTGGAATTGGACAATATGACAAGATCAGCAGAAAAGTGTAACATTCAGGTTCCCATGGAGGTTCTTAAGTAAGTTTTTTTTTTTTGAATAAAAAATAGAAATCAAGATAGCTAATTTTGAAAACATGATTTTGCTTATAATTATGTCAGAAAGTGTTCGTTTGTTATGTCTCTTTTGAATCTATGAATTTGGATGTAGTTTGATAGATGATGGGAAGAACCCTGATGAATTCACACGGGATATGTTGAATGGTTGCATTGCCAAGAACCAGATTACAAAAGGGAAAACAGATGCCTTCAAGGTTGGCCTTCATTTGTAAAATGCATTTTTTATTTTTAACCTAACTTTCTTTTTATCATTTTGTATATTTTATTTCTTTGTTTTACAAGTAACCGAATTATTCCGAAATGTAGTTAATACAGACTTTCTATATATTGATATGCATTTGTTGATGGGATCACGAAAGCAAATAACTTTCAGTAACATTCTCATCTGCAAGATAACAATGGGACTCATAATTCATGTAGTTTCTTCTAATCTACGTGCATATGTTCTTGGATTGACCCCTTTACTTGATCAGTTCCCTCTTTTGTTCCTCCATGTCTTTCATATTTAATAGTGCAGATGCCATTTTGGGGGGTTTTTGCATAAAAACCCCAAAATGGACTTCGGGATACGACTGGTTTTATTATAGGGACACCTCTCTCATTCGTTGGATTTAGGCTCGCGCAAACTAACAAAGAAGAAGGATTTTGGGTTTTTTGGGCAACAAAGACCTCGGATCAGCCATTGTTGTTTTCTATACATTTGCTGGCTCGTTTTGAGTTGCTGTAGGGCGTCAATGCATTTCCGGAGGTCTTCAGTCAGCTTGCTAGTTTACCTTCGCATCTTATGGAGTCAAGAGTTAATAAAAAGTGCAATAAATTTTATCAAAAGAAGAATCATTTAATAATAAGGACTTGCTGATAGATTGATAGTAAACACACAATTCCCCATGAAAAATACATGTCCAAGTCAAATGCCGATAAGTTCTTACAATAACTGACTAACTCCTCCGAAAAACACATACATATTTATGAATATTCCCTAAGAACTGGCTGACTCTAAAATATAACTAAATGCCATATTTATTAATATCCCCTTATTACCTTATAGTTGACAGACTCTAATAATTAAAATATAACCAAGTGGAATATTAAACTATCTTCTATCCTTCTTCGTTCTTGTCCATTTTTCATAGTTTATCTTCTTGAATAGACTCGAATATGCTCCTGTTGCGTATCATCATCGCAGATTGATTAACAAATCCTCTAAAGTCGGGTGTTGTGCTGTTAATTATGAAAGTGTATATAGCTATATTGAGAAGAATGAAATGGAATGTTTAGTTGCTGATATGCGTCACACAATAATTTAATGGACTTGTAGTTTATATTCCAGTCCTGTTTTATTGGTCCACAAGAAATATGGTAGTTGGCGTATATGTATGCTGGTTATAGGGAGTTGAATAAGATAACACTTCATGACAACCATCCGATTTTGGTCGTGTAGGTGATGTTGGATGAATTTGATTGAGCTTTTTTTAGCAAGTTAGACTTGCGAGTGTTATCATATATCTGAATCACACCTGAAGACATTTCCACATTTCTCCGTTGAAGGCAGTTGCTGGAAATTACGTGGTTTCACCTTCATTGCCAACAAATTTGATATTTGAGAAGCCGTTCTTCGAACTAGAACAATTCCGTAACACCTGGGAGGTTTTGCTAGCGGATGGTCGTGTGTTTCTGGTTTTAGCTAAATGGTGAAGTAGGAAAGTTGAGGCAAATTTTTTGGATGTTTTGAATGCCAAAGGCCCATTTCCACATTTCAACCTTGAGGACAAAGCTATTTTGCACTGGGACAGAGTTGATATTGATCCGTAGTCATGTTTACAATCAGGCCCCCATAGTCCAGGACTTTTAGCATTGGCGAGAGGATGGGATTCACTTAATTATGTTCCTTTATATTTTAATTCTAGTTATTTATTGGGCCAATCAAGGGTTGGGCTGGTCTCCTGGGTGCATAAGTATGTGGTAGTACTAAAGTAAGGCCAAAGCCTTTAATTAGAATTGGGTGATAAATGAGCAAGTGCCAAGTAGTACACGTGTTGGGATTTCCTGTTTTTTCTTGTTGTTTCTTCCTTTGTAATAAAATCATCCTCTTCCTTTCACTAGTTTTAAGGCTGCGTTGATTCATTATCTTTGTTACATTTTCCTTTTCTTGTTTTCAATGTTGTTTTTTTGCTATGTTTCATGATGGTTTGGAGTAGAAGGTTTAAATGGTCTAGTAACTTATGTTCTTTATATGATGCAGGGCCTACGAAAGCACCTGCTTGAAGAACTGGAGCAGGCATTTCCTGGCGAAGTTGAAACTTATAGGGAGATACGTGCAGCATCTGCAGCTGTGAGTTATATCTGAATACTTGTTTATCTTCTTTCAACATTAAACCAGTCATATTTAGTATTGTTATGGCTTCATCTGTGCATTTTTTTTTCTCGGATGTATTTCT
This sequence comes from Perilla frutescens, assembly GCA_026008535.1. NCBI lineage: Eukaryota > Viridiplantae > Streptophyta > Magnoliopsida > Lamiales > Lamiaceae > Perilla > Perilla frutescens. The sequence continues at coordinate 37,900,697 of BRKX01000020.1, read as the reverse complement.
TTTTCAAACATGCATGCTGCAGCAATGTTTCTGAAATCTAGGTCTTTTCTTTTCATGTGATCCTTTGTGTTATTCTGTTGTATTGTTGTAAGGTATTTTCTTGTAGTTCAGTAGAGAGTGGATATAATGAACTCATGATTCTTTGAATCACAAGAAGCATGCTATGATATGTGAGTGTTGCTGGCACAATGCATATTTGAAGTTCAATTCAGTTAGTGTTTTATTTTACCGAAAATCCAATGACGAGACTGCTATTGGCATTGGGATTGGCTTCTGTAGAAGTAATAGAAATATTATCAATGGTTTGGCCCAAGGTTGTAAAACACAGCTTTTAGCCTCGAGGCGTTTTCCCATAGTACTGCGAGGCGTAAGCCTCGAGGCTAACCAAGACGTAAGCCTCACAACAATAAGAATAAAAATAATGTTAGATCATAACCTTGCACATATAATCATATTAATCATAACAAACAACATATATTCCATAAAAAAAGTCCTAAAATTCATGAAATTACTAATTTAAAGTATTAAAATTATAAACTAAATGCAAAGTTAACATATTTCTAGTTCCACTTCCAACTTAAATAGTCAAATCAATTGGAGTTATGAGCTATCCCCATCTCCACTCTCCCCTCTTTCCAATTCTTCTTCCACTTCAAATTCCTTGACATCTTGAGGCACTTCAGAACATGGTGCCACATTAATGTGATTGCCAGCTAGATGATCATTCCTCCTGTTATAGGAATATTACAGAAGGTGCACTTCAAAATAAATATATCCTTTTTTGGCACCCTCTGCAGACACATCAGTTTGAGAGACATACTTCAAACGGGATCTTTTCGTTGAGCACTCATCCTAAAAACATAAAGAACAGTCCCTAAGCCCCTTGCCACATAAATTAAAAGCTTCTCAAAAAAGGTTTTAGATACTGCTGCGTGCTGCTCAAGCAGCATGGCAGCATCTAAAAAAAGAAAAGAAAAGAAAAAACATATCAAGGCAGAGAAGGTCAAAAGGTTACTGTCTAAGCGTCTTTGTGTGCGCCGAGCTGGAGAGGGGATTGGGGAGCCGAGCAGTTGAGCAAAAAAATTTTTGTTTCTCTATCGCGATTGATGATTCATAGGTGGAGGCGGGTAAAATAGGAGTAGAAACACATGGGCAAGAGCAAGACTTATAACTTAGGGTTTATCAATTTTAACTTTTAAGTCAAATATATAATAGCCCACTAGAAAAAGCCGCCCCAAAAAATAAAAAATAAAATAGAAATTAGCGATTGAGGGGCTCCTTACTGCCTCGACTGCCTTGCTGAGGCTTAAGCCTCATTTGAGGGTCATGACGCGGTGCCTTTGGAGGCGGTTTCTGGGTGCCTCATCCTGAGGCTCGCCTCCAGTGCATTTTTTAAAACCATGGTTTGGCCAACTATTGAATACCCTTGAAAGTCTTTCCAATGAAATGCATATGGGTGAAAAGTCTTTTAACTCAACGTTATGTCGTTATCTAAATTTTGTACATCTTTCCTCTCTCCTATGCCTTCTTTCCAGTCAAAATAAGCATGGACAAATTTCTCTTAAAGGAAACAGGATCAGAATTTCTTAGATTGGGTTAGCAGGTGGAATATTTGGCTCTAAATTCTAATTGGCAATTTTTTTTTGGCTTAGGTAATGATCTTGACAAACTGCAAGTTAATCAATATTTGACATATGCCATCATGCATTTTTAGTTTTGAAGTGATGATGTTTCCAAATGCCTATGTAATTCACGGTCCAACGGGCGTAGGAACTGACTAGGTCAAACCAACACATTATCTACCTTTTTCATATTCTTTAATATTAATAAAATACCTTCTAGTATTTTTGTAATTGAAATAGTATCCTGGCTAATCTCAAGCAGCAGTTCCTGATGCTGACTTATCTGTTTTCCATTCAGTTAACTGTTTTGATCCTCCAGTGTAAGATCAAAACGTTTGTTTGAGCATTCTATTTCATTAAATTACCTTTTGTTATAAAGCATGCATTAATAGCCAACTCATACAGTTAATGCATTGACATTTTCTCAATCAGATGAAGATTCGGATTCTGAGGTTGTTGGAACTTGGAAATGATATGAATCATATGATCTGTGAGCTTAATGTTTGTTGGATGTGAGTGACAAGACATTGACAACAAATTTTTTGTGATTTAAAATTCAGAGATTGCGGTTATTTTGTATTTCTTTGCATATAGCTTGAATGGAAATATGCTTATACGAGGCTGATTTGGCTTTGTACTTGACTCTTTGAGATGGTGAGAATAAATATTTTACTTGTGTGAAGTGTGAACCTCTTGTGTCAGGCTTGGCTGTGGAGGTTAATAAAACATCTCACTGTTGTGATAAATTTGAATTTTAATCTTCCTGAAAAATAAGGTTGCAAAAGAATACCTTGCTTCTTTAGCATTCACTTATTTCCCTTTGGCATGTGTTAGTTGAGCTGGAAAACAAGTTCAGAAGTTATAACTTTTAGATTGTTTGTTATGCAGGAGGCCAAACGATTTGCGCAGTCACAAAGCATGCTACCAAATGGAGATGCCAAAATTAAGACAGAGATGTGAGGGCTGATGGACGAATTATGGCTTGGAAGGCTGCTTGCTTTTGTTTGGGCTTGTGAATAAACATACATTGTTGTTGTGTTTTTGCTTCTGGAAGTGGAGGTTCTTGTGGTGTTTAAACTTATATAAGATGTAATGCTGTATCAATGTCAGTTGCAAAAATTCAGGATTTTAGGCTGTTGTCTCTTTAATTAAATAGTGAAGCTCGAGTAGTTTTAAGATCCAAATTAGTGGCAGTTCTGATGGCTTGTCAATTCCTTTGGCAATGTCAAAATATTGACTACTTCTGCGAGTTCATGGTGGGGTGAGGAATAGGGCTGAGCTCAGCAAACGGTCGGTCCGGTCCAAAATCGGACCGAAATTCATGGACCGAATGGACTGATTGTTTTTTTTGGACCGGACCGGACCGATTCACAAGGCATGACCGAACTGAAGACCGACCAAGAGATGCTAGACTTCGCCTGTCGTGAAAGCAATAAACCCCAAGTTGCGCTTCGACATGAAAAGCAATACTCGACAAGAAAAGCAATAAAAATGGCAGGCTTGAGCCTATCTGAATGCAAAATGGAAAGATATGACAACGTTCCCTGTCCAGTGCGGAAATTAAACGGGATTCGAAGACTCGAACACACCGTAATAGTAAAAAAACGGAATTCAAAAAATCGAACACTCTATAACAATAATCAGAATAAGTGAAAAAGAGCGCAATGCATTTGTTCAAACTAACAAAGTAACTAGATTCTTAGTTAGACACCATATAGAGAACCATCAAAAGAGATATCCCTTCAACCCTATCACAACTATCCGTCATCCTACAACCCATTCTAAAAATATTAAAAATATTTGGTGTGGATACTAATGCAATCAATAAGTATTTAAAAAAACATTTACAACCATTTTATGAAATAGAATATCCGATCACATTTTAAGCATATCACGGAAAATTTTTAAAATAGAAAAATTAATTCAATGTTGAGTGCTGTATGACATTGAGGTTCAATGTTGTACTCGATGTCAGACGGACTCCCTGCGACATTGTCTATGATATAGTCGTAACTAATCTTATCATTTCCTAGTTTTATTTATTATTTTAATAAATAAAATAATTTTGTATATCTTAAAATATATGTGTATATCCACGAAATTGATATTTTAAATAAATGGATATATACATATTAGATATATTATTTAAAATAAAGTTTGACAAAGTCAAAACTCTATCTCCTATTTTTTAGGTCTAGCGGTTTTTCTATTTATTTCTTTTTCTTTTTCAGAAAATTATATTTGCTGGATATTTAAAAAAAGAGCATGAATGTGGAGAAGCTTTCAACCACGCCTTGGAGGCGGTTTCTTCCATATACGGTGAAGTTATGGAGTAGAGCGGTTATCGTCAACCCATGTTCAAGAAAAAGAAATCGTGGACCTTGTTGGATTCAAGTGAAGAGCATATTTAAGAAGCATGGTCGACACTTGAAGACTTATTCAAGCTCAATCCATTTTCCGCTGCGTTTGAAGAAAGCTTGAGTCACAAACTGAGTATAGGTTTTGTTCTTCGTTCCTTCTTCTATCTTAACGTTTGGTGTTGTTCAATCCTTTCACGAAATAGATTGTACAAATTAGAATAGATAGCAAGGTTGTGAAACCTTTACTAGTTTGTATACAAGTTGACGGGATGTCAATTTGTGTGTTTTAGTTTGTATACAAGTTGACGGGATGTCAATTTGTATGTTTTAATTTATATACGAATTGACGGGATGTCAATTTGTATGTTTTAGTTCTTTTTAGTGATAGTCTAGATTAGAACTTGTAAATGTTGTTGAAGTGTTGAGAGCCTTCGCGTCCAACATCGACAACTTGATAATTTTGTACAAATAGTAGTATAATTTCACCATGTGGCAATCACACACATGTTGTGTGTGATTTAAAAGTTATATCTTATATCATTGCGCATTTTATTTCCTGCATATTTGTGTTAAGATAGTTGTGTTAACTGTCTGTAACATTGAGTTTGACATTACGAATCTATGTCTATTTTCAGTGTTTGTGGCAACAAATTCCAACAAGTGGTATCAGAGCCGGTACTTAACACACTAAGTATTCGATCATTGGTTTGTTGACTCACTGAAAGATGGATATTCAGGTCAATTAGTGCCGTCCTCCGGCATTGGATAGTAATGGCAAGAATTATGATATGTGGAAATCGCGCATGAAGATGTATATCAAGTTCATCGATGAGAGGGCTTAGTTGGCTGTAATTGAAGAATGGTCTCCACCAAGGATGGAAGGACCGAATGGAGTGTTCATTCTTACTCCGGAGACTCAATGGACTAATGATGATCGAATCATTTCCAACTTCAATTCAAGGGCACTCAATGCTATTTTTGTTTCGGTTGATGTTCCGTGCTTCAAAATGGTGTGTAATTGCACCACGGCATATCAAGCATGGAACATACTGTAGGAACATTGTGAAGGATCGACCAGTGTATGACAAACAAAGCTTAGGCTGCTCACTTCCAAGTTCGAAACTCTGTGAATGTTAGAAGATGAGACTATCTCAATGTACACTGAACGATTGTGTGAAGTGTCAAACGAATCTACAGCTCTCGGATGTCCGATCTCGAACGAAAACATGGTTAGCAAACTTCTTCGCACACTTCCGGAGAGATTCAACATGAAAATCTCAGCAATTGAAGAAGCTCACAATGTATCAAACATGAGTTTGAGTGAAGCAGTGAGCATTCTACTCACGTTTGAGATGAATCTTGAAAACCAAAAATCAAACATCTCTTCTAAAGGAATTGCACTTCAATCAGTAACATCAAGTTCGGATGTTCAACTTGATGTCGAGAACATTCAGGAGATTACTGAAGATGAACCCCTGAGTATTGCTCTACTTACCAAGAAGTTCAATACCCTTGTTCGGTCAATGAAGAAAGGGTTGCCAACCTTCAAACCACGGAGAGTGTTTGATTCTCCCTCGTCGACATCATCTGGATCGACAAAATCATCAAAGTCTCGAGATGTTGTAGTGAAGGACATTGACTTAGTTCAATGTAGGGGATGTTCTGACTTTGGACACTATGCCAATGAATGTCCTACTGTCCAAAGAAAGCAGAGAAGAAATTATAGTGCCGCCATATTAAGTGACGAATCCAGTGATGAAAAAGCTGAAAAACAAACTGTTTTGTTTGTAAAAGTCAATGATGACTTAGATGGAATGATTGACGCTTTAACTGACATGGATAGTGGTGATTTTGACTATGATACTAGTCTTGATCATATGACTTCAGATGTTCTAAGCAATGTTATGGAGAATGTTACACAAGAAATCTCTGACATTCCTCCAAATACCACTAACTAGTATGAAATGACATTGCTGGATGAGTTTTGCAACACTGCTGAAGTGTCTCAGGTAGAAGAAGACCAGTCCGATGTTAGCCACCGAGAAGCTCTACAACAATTACACAAGGTTGTAGATGAAGTGTGTGTCCAATGGGCTGAACAATCAAAGGAATTTGGGATTCTCGTAGGAGAAAACCAAACTCTAAAGCGAAGGGTGCTGGACCTTGAAATTCGACTCACTCGAGGTGATCTTGAGCTGAATAAGTTGAGAAAGGAAGTAGAAGCTGCTTCAAAAACCTTTCGACAACTTAATCAAGGAACATCTACTCTGAACGAGGTGCTGAGATTGAGACAAACCACAAAAGCAGGCTTGGGATATACATCAAGTTCATCAATGTCTATCTCTAATCCTGTCAAGTTTGTCAGAGGGGAAAGCTCAAAGGATGTTCCAATCAATGTTGACGGAAATGTCAAACTAAATGTCAATGACAAGTCCAAGGAGAAGAAATTTGTTTGTCATTATTGCCAAGAGCCTGGACACATCAACCCTTATTGCTTCAAATATCATGATGATATAGTAACAGGTAAGATTGTCGTGGAAAATTCTTCTAAATATACCAAAAAGAAGAAACACTCAAAGAAGGCAAAGATCTCGTACAATGTTGTCTACACATCTTTGAAAGCCAACATTGTCGGTACGTGGTACTTTGACAGTGGGTGCTCACGGCACATGACAGGAAAATCTAAGTTTCTCGATGACTATACCATGACAAGCAAAGGAAAAGTTAGTTATGGTGGAGGAGCACAAGGCAACATAGTAGGAAAATGAACCTTGAATGTCAAGAACTTTCCCAAGTTATGCAATGTGCTTCATGTCGAAGGTTTAACATCAAATCTGATCAGCATAAGTCAGCTATGTGATGACAGTATGCATGTCAGATTCAATAAAAACACCTATGAGGTTTTTGATAGCGAGAATAAATGCATTATGTTCGGAAGTTGGGCATTGGATAATTGCTATCATGCTGACAAGAATGAAAAATGCAATGTTTCAGTCAATGTTGACACTCAACTCGTATATCAAAAACTGGGTCATCTCAGCTTTCGAAGTTTGAAAAAACTAATTGAAGTTGATGCTGTTCGGGGTATTCAACATGTGAAGATTAATCTCGATGTTGTTTGCAGTGCATGTCAAAAAGGCAAACATGTGAGAGCTTCACATAAAAGTTCCTCAACTTGTCAAACCATGAAGTGCTTCGATCTGATTCACATGGACATCATGGGTCCCCTTGACACCAAAAGCATGAGTGGAAAAAGATCCATTCTGGTGATAGTTGATGATTTTTCGAGATTCACATGGGTTGAATTTCTTCAAGAAAAATCTGAAGCTTTCAGGATGTTCAAGAAGTTCTACAAGTTGGTGTCAAGATAACATGTGTCCAACATCAAGTGCATTAGAACAGATCATGGGCTCGATTTGAAAACTCAATGTTTGAAGAGTTTTGTGAAAAACGAGGCATCATTCATGAGTTTTCTGCTCCGAAGACACCTCAACAAAATGGGGTGGTTGAGAGAAAAAATCGAACTCTCCAGAAGATGTCAAGAGCAATGTTACAAGCTTAACGGTTGTCCAAGAAGTTGTGGGCTGAAGCAGTTAACACTGCTTGTCACATCAGGAATAGAGTGATTCTTCACCCAGGCATAACGGTGACACCATATGAACTTCTGAAGGGAAAGAAGCCCAATTTGAATTACTTTCATGTTTTTGGATGTGTATGTTACATCCTGAATGACAGGGATCATCTGGGAAAATTTGATTCCAAAACCGACAAAGAGATTTTCTTAGGTTACACATCTGACAGTTGTGCTTACCGTGTGCTTAATCTTAGGACAAAAACAGTCCAAGAATCAATTAACATTGTTTTTGATGACCACACAGGTATTGCTTTAAAATCTGAAGAGAATGAATGATGTGATTGATCTCATTGACATAGGTGAAATGTCAAGTGATCAGACTAAAAGTGATTGTGAGAACAAGACATCCACTGAGAATGTCAAAGTGAATGTTCCACAGGTTGATGAAGCTTTAGTCAAAACATCAACGTCAACATTCACTTCAGACAGTGAAGATGATCAGGTGGTGACTGCCGAAGATGAACCAAGAAGGGATCCTCCAAGTCGAATTCGGAAGAATCATCCAGATTCACAGATCATTGGAGATCAATCCGAAGGAGTTCAAACCAGGAGCAAGAATTCTGAGGAATATAAAGAAATGCTGAAACTGGTATGCATGTCTTCCTTAAATGTTTGTATGTCAAACACTTGCTTTCTGTCTAACATTGAACCAAAAAACATTAAGGATGCACTTAATGATAATTTTTGGATCAATGCTATGCATGAGGAATTAAACCAGTTCGTGAACAATGTATGAGAATTAGTTCCATGCCCCAAAGATAAAAATGTGATTGGGACAAAAGGGATTTTCAAAAATAAAACGGATGAGGCTGGCAATGTTGTCAGAAATAAAGCTCGTCTAGTGGCTCAAGGTTATACCCAAATCGAAGGGGTAGACTTTGACGAAACTTTTGCTTCTGTTGCAAGGATTGAATCCATTCGTCTTTTATGTGCAATTGTATGTTATGTGGGTATTACTTTACATCAAATGGATGTTAAAAGTGCTTTCTTGAATGGTTTTCTCAATGAAGAGGCATATGTCGAACAACCTAAGGGGTTCGAATGTCATGAGAAACCATTGCACATGTTTAAGCTCAAAAAGGCTTTGTATGGTCTCAAGCAAGCCCCTAGAGCATGGTATGCTAGACTGACCGATTTCTTGCTCCAAATTGGTTTTGTAAGAGGTCAAGTCGATAAAACATTGTTTACTAAGAAGAATAAAAAACATATTACTGTTGCTCAAATCTATATTGATGACATTGTTTTTGGTTCGACTTGTACTAATCTGCTCAAAGATTTTGTAGACTCAATGTGCAACACGTTTAAAATGAGCATGGTTGGAGAGCTCAACTATTTCCTTGGTCTACAAATCAAGCAAGATAAAGATGGGATTTTTATCTCTCAAAGAAATATGCTAGAGGATTGGTCAAGCGTTTCGGATTAGAGAATGCTAAACCTATGAAGACGCCTATGAGATCTTCCGAAAAGTTGAGCAGAGATGATGTTGGTAGCAATGTTGATTCTACCATGTATAGAGGAATGATAGGTAGTTTATTGTACTTAACAGCTAATCGCCCTGACATTATGTTTAGTGTTGGTGTTTGTGCGATATATCAATCTCAGCCTAAAGAATCTCATCTTAAAGCTGTTAAATGAATCATTCGCTATGTTTCTGGCACAATTGGGTTTGGTGTTAAATATTGCAAGAGTTCTAACATTCATCTTGTAGGTTATAGTGATTCCAATTAGGCAGGTGATGTCGATGACAGAAAGAGCACTAGCGGAGGTTGTTTTTATTTTGGCAACAATCTGGTTTCTTGGTCGAGTAAGAAATAAAATTGTATCTCACTCTCCACGGCCGAATAAGAGTATGTTGCTGCTACTAGTTGTTGCTCTCAACTGTTGTGGTTAAATCAAATGGTGCTAGATTATGGTCTGACTAGTCCTTCTTTGACATTGCTATGTGACAATGTCAGTGCAATTGAAATTTCGAAGAACCCAGTCCAACATTCTCGTACCAAACACATTGATATCAGCCATCATTTTATCCGTGATCTTGTTGAACGAGATATCATCTAAAACTGGAATACATTCCTACAGAGAATCAAATTGCTGATATTTTTACTAAACCTTTGGATTTTGAGAGATTTTATTCTCTGAGGAAATCTCTTGGAATGTGTGTCTGTTAGTCAATATTGACATCCTGATGTTAAAGTCAATGTTATGATCTTTGACATCAGGTCCTATAATTCTGAAGTTAATAAAAACTATGGTACGATGATATGATTTTCTATTATGAATCAATTCATGAGAATTTATTCAATCATGTCTCGTCTTCATTTATTTTATTTATTTTCAGAATTTGTTTTTTTTTATTATTTTTATTTATTTATTATTTATTATTTAAATAATAGATAATTGAAAGAATGTTGATAAGCAGATATCCTTATCTGCATATCTTATGATATGATAAGAGAGAGAGAGTGAGAGATATCGTTTTCATTATTTAAAAAAAAAAACCGGTTTTGTCTTTATCTCCTTTTCAATTCAAAACCCTCTCTCTCTCCATATCCGATTCACTTTATTCTCTCTCTAGCGGTTCATCTTCTCCGCTTCTTCAATTTTTTCTCTCTCCTTTTTCATCCATGGCGGACCAAAACCCTAACCACTTACAAGCCATGATGATGATGTTGCAGCAGATGATGGAGCTCTCAAAAGGATCCCCATCATCAGCCTCAACACTGGCTGCTGCAGTACAACCCCCACTCTCTGCAACATCGACCCAGACTCCTGACATTGCTCCACCAACTGCTCACGCTGAAACAACAACAGTGAATGTCACTGAGAATTCAACACCAAAGGCGATGCCAATTGAAGTTGAGGTTCATCCGGATCTCATAATTCCTCCTGGAACTGAGATCCTAAACCCTAAGGCGATCAGGATAAATGTGCTTGGTGATTCCACTAATCCAATCGACCCTGAAGCCACTTCTCACCTGCAGTCTCTGTCAAAGATGGCGAAGACTTCTCCACCGACAAGGAAATCGAAGCGTCTTCACAGTGATGCAACTGACAAACCTGATGTCGCCTCCTCCAAGAAAGTGAAGAAGAAAGGGTCTAAGGCTGCCTCCCGGTCGCTGCGAGATGAATCCGACTCCACTGGTGAACAAGTTCCTACTTCTCTTCCTGCTGATGTCACACAGAGTGTCAATCCTACTGCTGAGCCCTTGGATGAGGATTCCGGCACAGATGAGGACTCTCCTCTTGACGTCACACAAGCCTTCAGTAAGATTTTCTATTCTGAAGAGGCTAAGAAATCCCATTCTCTTTATGTTAAGAGAACTCTTAAGGTTGAGAAAATGATAGATGTTCTTAGCTTTAAGAAATATGAGATGGATGTGTTTCTTAAGGAGAGAAGTTTGTGGAAATCTGTTACATCACTGGTGTCATATGATCCTGATGTCATTCATGAATTCTATGCTAACATAATTTCTGATATGGGAGATCCTACTAAACTGTGTTTTGGAACTGTGTATGTTAGGGATAAAATCTATAAGTTTTCCCCTAATGTTATTAACACGTTTCTTGAGTTGGGCAATGAGGACACAATCATGTCTTTGGATTTGATTGATGATGTGATGTGGTGAATGTTATTACTGGAGGTTTGGTTCCAAAATGGCTCAACAAAGTGCCTGCTTCCAAGTTAACATTCTTTTACTTAGTGTTATACAAGCTTGCAGTGTGCAATTGGCTGCCCACATCGAATGCCTCTGTCATCACAGTTGATCAGGCCATTCTCCTGTACAGGATAGGAAATCAGCTTCTTTTCAACTTTGGGGGATACATTTTTTATACTACTTTGAAGGCTGCCTCTAAATCAAGTTTCTCCAATTTGCTTCCTTTCCCATGTTTGATCTATGGGATCCTTAAGAGCCAAGGGTTAAAGGAACGCAAAAAGAATGTGATGTCTGAGCAGTCCTCCATCTCTATAATGAAGCCCAAGGGGAATGATGACAAGATCCTTGATCTTCCCTATCCTCATGATGCTGCTAATCCGATGCCTCCTTCTGCCGAAGGTACCTCTGCTCTTTTCCAATCTGATGTCTATCCTGATGTTGCCTCCACGCCTACTATTTCAATTGTCATGATGCCGCTGGAAACTCTTCAACATAAAATTGCACTGCTTGATCATGTTATTGGTTAACTCACCAAGGCTCGAGACTCTTTTCTGACTCTCCTTTCTACAAAAAAATGGGGAGTAAATGATGATGCTGATGCTGATGATGCGGATGCTGGAGACACAGATGCTGGACCGAGTGTTGCTGGTAAAGCAAAGGGGAGAAAAGGTGCAGCCAAAGGGAAGATGAAGATGATGTGAAGTTTAGTGTTTAAGCTTCTGAATTTTAAAACTGTTTTATGCTAAAAACAATGTTTAATGTTTTCTATTTTTGTGTGTGCTGGACACACAGTTTTGGTATGCATTTTATGCATATCTTATTTTTGGTTGTTGAATGCAATTTATGATTATGTTCTTGATTCTATATGCTTATTCAGTTTTTTATATTCGTGACATATCATTATGATTAGGCATATTGAGTTTGTTTTGAGATATTGAATGATCAATATGTCTTGATTTTTGTGTGTTGAACGTTGAGTTCAACATTGATATTATGTGTTGAATGTTCAGTTCAACATTGATATTGTTGTGTTGAACTTTCTGTTCAACATTGATTTTATAATAGGATATGTCCCTATTATATGATGATTTAATTAAGGGGGAGTAACCCTTAAGGGGGAGATTTTAAGATCTCCATTTTCCGTTGCGACTCTAATTGTACAAAATACATTGAGTTGTATGTTTTGTGCAGAAAGGCTAATATTAAGGGGGAGATTGTTGAGTGCTGTATGACATTGAGGTTCAATGTTGTACTCGATGTCAGACGGACTCCCTGCGACATTGTCTATGGTATAGTCGTAACTAATCTTATCCTTTCCTAGTTTTATTTATTATTTTAATAAATAAAATAATTTTATATATCTTAAAATATATGTGTATATCCACGAAATTGATATTTCAAATAAATGGATATATACATATTAGATATATTATTTAAAATAGAGTTTGACAAAGTCAAAACTCTATCTCCTATTTTTTAGGTCTAGCGGTTTTTCTATTTATTTCTTTTTCTTTTTCAGAAAATTATATTTGCTGGATATTTAGAAAAAGAGCATGAACGTGGGGAAGCTTTCAACCATGCCTTGGAGGCGGTTTCTTCCATATACAGTGAAGTCATGGAGTGGAGCGGTTATCGTTAACCCATGTTCAAGAAAGAGAAATCGTGGTCCTTGTTGGATTCAAGTGAAGAGCATATTTAAGAAGCATGGTCGACACTTGAAGACTTATTCAAGCTCAATCCATTTTCTGCTGCGTGAAGATTGAAGAAAGCTTGAGTCACAAACTTAGTATAGGTTTTGTTCTTCGTTCCTTCTTCTATCTTAACATTTGGTGTTGTTCAATCCTTTCACAGAATAGATTGTACAAATTAGGATAGATAGCAAGGTTGTGAAACCTTTATTAGTTTGTATACAAGTTGACGGGATGTCAATTTGTATGTTTTAGTTTGTATACAAGTTGACGGGATGTCAATTTGTATGTTTTAATTTGTATATGAATTGACGGGATGTCAATTTGTATGTTTTAGTTCTTTTTAGTGATAGTCTAGATTAGAACTTGTAAATGTTGCTGAAGTATTGAGAGCCTTCGCGTCCAACATCGACAGCTTGATAATTTCGTACTCATAGTAGTATAATTTCACCATGTGGCAATCACACACATGATGTGTGTGATTTAAAAGTTATATCTTGTATCCTTGAGCATTTTATTTCCTGCATATTTGTGTTAAGATAGTTGTGTTAACTGTCTGTAACATTGAGTTTGACATTACGAATCTGTGTCTATTTTCAGTGTTTTTGGCAACAAATTCCAACACAATGTATACAAAACCATTTTATTTCCATGATTGCGCGCCACTCTCCGGTAGAACGTTTATGGTGAGTTGGTTCATGCACTCAACCCGACTGCTTAAGGTTGGACACTGTTGTGTTTACTTGGGGCTCAGTATTGTGAACCATTATATTTTCATCACCAAACAATAGTAATTGGAAGCCGGAATACCTTTTATAATCTGTTACAAAACTACTCTCTATTTTATTATTTAATTTCGTTCTTGATATTATACAACAAAATGCATTTGGAAAGATTGGTTTCTGCAGATTGAAAGTTTAGAGTAATTCTCACCGGTTCTTTGGGAGACGATCTTGCTCATCATTGTACTGTACAGTTCGTGCATACCGACTACTGTCGAGGTATATATTTTTGGTGAAGAACGACGCACCAGGTGGCGCGGCTCTGTCTTGGCGAGAGAATAAAGAGATGGGAAGGAGAAGGAGAGAGAAAAAAGAGGAAAGAGATGCAACAACTAGGAGAAATATGTGTGTGGCTACTGGAATTGCTGTAGCAAGGATGAGATGGTTGACGGAGGAAAGAAACGGGGAGAAAAGGGCGACGACTGGTTTCATTTGTTTCCAGAAAATCTCAGTAACGGAGGGAGGGTGAAGTTTTTCAAATTACAATAAGTGTTAATATGGCATATTAGCCACTCAAATTTTTTAAAAACTTATTTTGTCCAGTAATATTTAAATATATTTATTTTATCCACTATAATACCCTTATTTAAAATAATTTGTTTAAAAATATTGTAAAACGATATTCTCAAATTAAACAAAAAGGAAAAAAGAAAAACAAGAAAGAAACTCTCTCTTCCTTCCGCTGTAAAACCAGTCGCCATTTGCTCAAATTATTTCAACTCAATTCTTGCAAAAGAATTTTTGCCCGTATACAAGTTCCTTTCTTGTTGTCATGCTGGAGAAACTTTGCCGGAGAAGATTGTAGGTACGAAGAAAATGAATGTTGAAGAAGGAAGGAGAAAAAAAAATTCTCGTGTTGCAGAAGAGATGGTCAGAGGAGATGATTGGAGAAGGTTCTGGTCAAGCGTGCAAGCTCGGTGTGCAAACCCGAGCGCGCAGACTCTCGTCGAGCAAAGCGTGGCGCTCAGTTCCGACGCGCAACCTCAACGCGCAGGCTCTCGTCGAGCAAGGCCCGGCGCGCTCCGACGCGCAACCTTAGTGCGCAGGCCCTTGCGTGCACGGCTCAGTCATCGTCAGCTTCTCCCCTTGACTCTCTCTCCCTTCTCAAGCCGAACGCCACCACTGAAAACAGCCGAAGAAGATGGTGTTGGACGGTGCTTCTCCAGGATAGGCCCTTTCTCTACATAGCCCCACGACGTCGCAGGAAAGGCCCTCGATGTCCCAACCTGCGCCGTCTCCGAAAATCGCACTCTTCATTTTCGTCACTTGCTTACTGTGAAGAGAGGGGACTACAAAGAGCGAGGAGATGAAAGGAGAGGAGAGGGTGACGTGTGATGTGGTAGTGCAGATGGTGGTGGAATTCTCGCCGGCTATGGAGGTGGAGTTTTGCAAGGGGCAGCGGGAGATAGGAGTAGATACAAAGGGGAAGGCGGTGGGGGAGGAAAATTTTTTATTTTAATTTTCATTTTTCAATTAGTTTGAGTTTTTTTTTTGTATTTTTATTTTAACTAAGGGTAATTTTGTACAAAATAATTAAAATAAATATATTTTAAAATTAGTGGCTAAAATAAGTTTTAAAAAATTTTAAGTGGCTAAAAAAAGTTGACTCTTAAAATAAATCAAAATAATAGAAAATTCAATAATTGATGGGTATTTTAGTAAAAGTGGATAAAGTAATTAGTTTTAGAATTTTGTAGCTGAAATAAGCTTTATAAAATTTGATGTGGCTACTCTTCCACATTGACTTTTTTTTATTGGTAGAGATATTTTGGTTCAAAGTGGTTAATATAAATATGTTTAAAAATAGGTGGCTAAAATAATTTTTTTTAAAGTTTTATGTGGCAAAAAAAAAAGGTTCTATATTTATTATATAAACATGTTGACTTAAACTTGAGTGGAGTTCTTCAACGAATATACTAAATCTTGTGATGGACACATAATTAAGTAATGTTATTTATCTGAAAAGAGAATGAACAGACGAGATCGAATTACTAGTGATGAAAGTTGTCACCACTATTCCAACTATATTTTATTGGCATGCATGCAGAAAGTTTTAGTCATAAATGTTTTCAAGAGCTGGTTTGTAATAACTAATAACAAGAGTAGCTAGAAACAGAGTTACAGGAATTAACTATAGCTAGGCCGACAAGAACTTCATGCATATTGGAGGAGTGACTTTGGCCAATGCCAAAAGCGATGCAGGAATTGACCAAATCCCTTCTCCACAAATGAAACCAGAAGCCACCGCCGGAACAATGAGCTCCGCCTTGTTGGAGTCGAGTTTGTGCCAAACAAACACCACCAGACTCCCCACACACATGTCAATGGCGAAGTACCCTCCAATCAGAAACGGCACCGCCATTGCCGTCGGCAGCGGCATCCAATTCCCTATCCTCTTCGGCGAAACATCCTTCACCAAGTTAACACCGATAGCAAATGCAAAGAAGCCGTAGCAGAGCTGCAGGCAGTGTTGGGGCAGCGCGGAGAAGCCTTGCACCCCTATGATGGCCAAGTTTCTGTATATTATCGCGTAAGGGGCCTTGAACTCCCCGTTCGGATTGCCAATGTCAAACGCCTTGTAGAACAAGAAGAAGCTCAAGGGCGAGACAATGCAGCCCAGAGCTGTCCCAATGGCCTGGCTCAGCAGCATTGCTCGTGGCGAAGTTAGAGTGAGATGGCCTGTTTTGAAGTCTTGCATCAGAATGCAGGATACATTCACTATAGACTTGAATATGCCGCAAGCAGCCATTGCAGCAATCACACCGTATTCTTTCCCAGATAGCGCGGCTACAGTGAATAGCCCGACTTTCCCGTAGTTGTAGGACATGTTTATGTCAGTCAGTCCAGCTCCATAGGCATTGCAGAAGGCTAGAGACGGGGCGAAAATGTAGGCCATCAGAACAAAGTACCATTTGAGCTCAGGGAACATGAAGGGAATGGTAATGACAGATATGAGGGCTAATGTTATGTAGCCAAGAGCTGCTACCCACAGAGGAATTATTTCTCTAATGAAAACCTCGTCTTTTCTAGCATCGCGTAGAGCCTTGTTCTCGTTCACTTCGCCTGCTGTTGATTTGAGCTTTTTCCTAAACCTGCTGCTGAAGTTTAGTATTGTAATGCATAGTATCTTAGCGAAGTTGTAGAGTCCATCGCCTAGTAGAAGGGCGATGGAGATGAATACCTGCATATATATATATATATATATGCCAAGAAAATGGAAAAGGAATGTCATTGGATATGATTTTGAATGTTCGTGTGGAAAAGATCAGAAGAGAAGACATTGAAAGCTAGAGATGTGACCTTATAACCATTAAGACTCTTCATGCTGCTTTCAGGTACTTCTGCTGGATACCATTCTCCTTTAAGCTTATGCAGAAGTGGCCACATCATCCCATACGAAACCACGGCTCCAAGAAGCAATGACAAGTTCACAATGTGGGAGCAGATCATTCCAGTCCCCACATATGTCAAGCTGAAATCAAAATAAAATCTGCCAAAACCAGAAAATATCATCTCCCATTATTAATGATTGATTTGAATTTGATTCACAAAAAATCAAATCAAGAAGGCAGTTGCTTGTACGTTTGCTTCCATGCTTGCAGTCCAAAAGTAGGAAACTGTGAAAAACCACAGCCTTCTTTTGCTGTGTAAAACCACTGAAAAAACCCCCACAAGAAGCTGAAAGAGAAGGACTTGAGGAATCCCTTTACTTGCTTCCTGCATCGCAATTAGGCCGTATTGTGATCACATAACGCGTTACAAATGAAAAATCAAGACCCGAATGTAGCATGATATGATGATTTACTTGGCCATTCTGTCACCCCTGTTATGGAATCCATTGATGATAACTGCAGTTGCCATGCCACTTGGGAAGGTCAACTTGTAATCTACAATCAAGATCTGGGGGGGGGACCAATTTCGACACACAGTGCAAAACCTAGTTAAATATTAGTCTCAATGCAAAGTATTGCTTGTATTTAACTAAAAAGTCCATATCATTGACATAATAGTGTGGTCCTAACCCACAGTTGAAATCAAATATGATGGAGTAGGAGACAAATATCAGCCATACCAGAAGAAAGAATAAAAAAATTTAGAAAACAGTGCACTGAAACAGCTGCTAAAGTCTTTCTCTAATCAGAAACCAGTAAATCTCAGCATGAAGATCAGGTAGTTGAACTATAGCCCTTTCCAGAGTAAACAGCAGCATAAAATTCTTAGTTGGCATTAAAAAAAAATTTATTTCTGGTTAAGTCCTAAAATAATACATTCAGATTATAATAAAGAACTCACTTTTCGAAGAGGAATCAACACGAAAAGGCCAATGAAACAGACTAAAAAGAGGAAACCGGTCATCCAAGCAATTCCGGGCTCCTTGACACTGCTCGGAGTATTTCCAATAGTACTGCTTCCACCTGATTGCTCAAAGGTTTTCTGGTTCATCCCCAAGAGATAAGATCCAAACCCCCCTGAAAAAAAAAATATCATTTCAAACAAACTCGAAAACAAAACCTTCTCCAAAATTTGAAAATCCAATGTAACAGTAGCAGAAAACATTCAGAAAGAAGAGATGAGATAAAAAATGGATTTCCAAACCTCCAACAGCAATACTGTAACATGCAACAATACATGTTTGTATCATGGTATTCTCCTGCTTGGTGAAAGGTGCAGAAACGAATCCAATTTTCCGAATAAATTTGCTCCAAGTCCTGATGAAGATGAAAGCAATAAGTGCTGCTGAAACATTGAGGTTTGGAGTGATCCCAGTTGTGAGATTGAGCTTCATTGCAATAACACTGAAGATGGAGCCAATCACCACGCTCGCGATCACTCCACGTACCGTGATCTGCTTGTGCCACGGCTGAAGCCGTTTCAAATCCTCATCATCTCCACCTCCCTCGAACACTTGTACCTCGTCATCTCTCTCAATCTCCTTCTTCGTATCCGATCCAGTTTCGACGTTCATGCCTGCAAGTTCAAGGCTTTTTTCAAGCTCCAATAACATGGGAAATATAAAATTTTCAAGACACTATGAAAGATAAACAATTGAGTTACATATACTTACTTAATATACTCTGATCTTGATATTCTCTGTATTCGCTTCAATTGGATGAAAGTAGAATATTGCTTAGGGATGTGAAGAATGCAAAATATTTATATATAAGTTCATTGTAGTTTATTTTGAATAATAGCAATGAGAAACAAGAAGTTGGGCAGAGAAACAGCCAATGACTGGTGCTGCATATGGGGTTATGTCTTGTTTATTTATGGATCACTGCAACCACCCCAAGATATAACTATACTCTTTATTCATTAGTCCAAACAAAATAACAAATAAAAATAAAATAATAAGAGTTTCAAGTCTTCATCAATGTCGCCTACATGCTTAGAATGACCTGTCTACTACTACATATATATAATAAGATAAATATATAATAACCATTTGCCATGTACTAACTATTTCTGCGACAACTTGGGATTATAATGTTCCCAATATTAAATTATAGGTAGAACTCAATGAATAAATCCTGATTTTTAAGTTGGTCAAACTCTTCTCATTTCTAAAATGGGAAGAACAAACAGAGCACTAGAAGTGCATTCTATAAATTAAATTTGTATCATGCATGTAATAGCCTAATAGTTTGTTTCGTTTACTTGGTTATGTTTGTGAACAACTTAGATTCTGTTAATTTAGAATGACTGATCAATTAAAATTAGTTATAAGATGCGTGTGAGTTTCTAATCAAACAATAAAAGAAGTTAATTAAGCATCTCACCTTCGTAATAAATATGAGTAAAGAAGAAAAAGAAAAAAAAAAAAAGGCTGCAGGTTTTACATACACCAGTTGTATATGTATCACTTCAATTTTAAAAAGATTTTACTGAAAAATAATGTTAAAAGAATTAAAAAAAAAGAGTGGTGACATTTTTCTAACTATCATTACATTTTTTTCATTAAAAAATGTATCACGTCTAATATTGTAAAGCATCGTATATATTTAACACTAAAAACTATCCGTCTGATATACAACGGTTTTGTACTAAAGAATTACCAAAAAAATAAATTGCAGTTAACTTCATCCCTCTAATTAAACTCGGCAATTTGAACTAATTCAGTTGGATATACCATAAAAGAAATAAAGTTAATTGGAAAAGGAAAGATTGCATCTGATTCAAGTTCTTCTTCCAAGTTGAGAGTTATGGTAGTGATGATGCACACATATATGGTGGAGAATTTACCTTAGAAAAAATTAAAGTGAATTTGTAGCGTTGTGGCTTTGGAAGTTTTAGAAGTATCCAAAAAGTTTGAGAATTGGAATTGATTGATGTTCGGTTGGAGGGGTCAAACAGATGCTCCTTGTTGGGGTCTGCAGAATAAATTAACTTAGCTGAAAAGCCTTTCTCACCATTTCTGTTTTATGATTATTGTAGAATGCAATTCTTTTTTTTTTTTCTTCTATTTTTTTTCTTTCCAGCATTATGTCCTAAAAATAATTATGATTTTTGTTTATCATTTCTTGAAATATATATATTTCAGACATGTATTGTATATATTTCAATTCATTGGAAATCAAGTTTTATAAATAATGAGGGTGCAATTCCGAATTTTTAGTGGAATAATATTAGAATTAGTATTAGTTGGGTAAATTAATTTATTGATTTCCATTATTTGTTCGATGTATTGAAGCTCATGATTGTAGGTCCATGGGTGATGGGACCGCAGTTCACCTTTTTACATGCTCGCAGTCCGGTCGCGAATCTGCTTGCGATAAAGAGGGGGTTCGGTTCCTCTTTGTTTCATTCGGGACCTCATTCGCGATCTAAATGGTCGAATTTAAGTCCCAACATAAGCATTTAATTGATAATCTAGATGAGAGGATTATACAATAATTTGACAATCTAGATGAGAGCTATTCGGAGTTTGGCTCGAAAAAAGCTCGTTCGAAGTTCGTTCATTTTCTAAACGAGCTGAGCTCGAGCCTCGAATCGAGTTCGATAAAATTATCGAGTCGAACTCGAACAAAGTAGTATTCGGCTCGGCCAGCTCGCAAACATGTTCGAGCTCGAGTTTAATCGAACATGTTCATGAATATTATAAATATTTCAAATGGATAAATAAAATAAGCTATTTTTTTCAAGTTCGAGCTCGAATATGTAAATCAAACGAGCTTTTTTTCGAGCATTCGAGCTCAGGCTCGTTTAGTAAATTTTCAAGAATTTCACGAACCGAGCTCGAACCAATTTCGAACATGATAAATATTTATCGAGTTGAGCTTGAACAAGAGAAAAAAAGCTCAAATCGAGCTCAAACTTGAATATTCTATAACGAGTCGAGCTCGAACATCAGGGTGTTCGCTCGATTCGGTTCGTTTACAGCCCTAACTATATATCTTTATTTCAACGTTTCAACCTATATTTGTGCTTTTATTTATTTTATGTTTCTAGTAGTTAAATTAAAACAACCATTCTGTTCGGTCGTCTAGATAGCATTTAAGAGTTGATGTTCTGATACTTAGTTAATTAAAGACTTAATCCATGTGGATATGACACTCTCGTTCACCTCTACACTATACATATCTCACTACACACTTATAGTTAGGTAAAATAAATACCGAACACGCTATGTGTTGCATTTTCAAATTACGAGTTTTTATTCTATTTTTTTTTTGTGATTTAGTTTAATTTTATGATTGGTTATTAGGATTCATCCACTCAATTAGTGTTTATAATTATTTTTTTAATATTTAATTTTCACTTTTTAATTAATAATTCATTATTATGGTTGATTTTTCAAAATTTGTTTTATAGTTTTTTATTTCATTTTTTGTTGATAAATGTTGATGGTTATTTATATTATAATTAATTTTAATTTTATAATTAATATTATTAAAATCGTAAATTTGATAGTGGAACACAGAAAAAGTGCAACATGAAATTTCAACTGTGAAATTTTTAAGTTACGTGTAATATAATTTAAGGACTAAAACTATAATTAATGAAACTTAAATGATTTATTCAATTA
This sequence comes from Perilla frutescens, assembly GCA_026008535.1. NCBI lineage: Eukaryota > Viridiplantae > Streptophyta > Magnoliopsida > Lamiales > Lamiaceae > Perilla > Perilla frutescens. Next base: position 37,878,932 of record BRKX01000020.1, on the reverse strand, counting down.
ATTGTTGATAAGTTATATTTTATTTATTGTTAATTTGCTAAAATTGAAAGTTTAAGCGGCATGAATTGATAAATTTATCCATATTAAAGATTTATTTTCATAAACTTTTATGCCCGATGAAATGAACTAACCCGAAAACTGAAAGGTTATGATTAAGATCAATAATTTTCAATCTCAATTGACCTAAACTAAATAATCCGACGGCGTGATAGGACTTACCCGAAATTGAGGGCTCAACTCAAATAAATTTGGGTCACCAAACATCAACATCTTTGATACTCAGGACTAAGTAGGACTAGAAAAGGAAACTACAACCCTAGAAGTATGTGTACACACACACACACACACACACACATGAGCAGGTCTTATGTGCACTAGATGCACATCAGACGGTCAACTCGTTGACCAAAACACCTGTCAAAATCAGTATCAACCGTAACTTTAAAAAATATCACTCAAAAGTCCAAAAGTAGCACTTGTATCATTAAATCGCCCACAAAAAATAAAATAAAATAAAAACTATCATAATCAGTATCAATCGTAACACTAAAAAGTATCACTCAAAATTCAATAAGTATCACTTGTATTCCTAAAAAGTATCATCTATTTTGACGATCTTTTTGATCAACACATTATCTGAATCAACGCGCATTGACCATTTGATGTACACATATATACACACACACATGCAAGTAGTGTAGTTGGAATTATTAAAAATTAAAAATATGGTTTTTTATTGCATTAAAAAAATATAATAATGCAGTAATAACATAATATTGATTTTTGTCAGTTTAGTCGAGGCATTAAATAGAATAAAGTCATGATTGATATGTCGACCTCGACCATCACTATTTTCAAAGAAAAGAAAGATAAATTGTCCCGGCCCATTTCCAAAAAGAAGCAGCCAAAAGTGTCGCATGTAATGAGAACAGACTAGACTGTACGTGGTTGAGACTAAAGTAGGGGTTGAAATTAGTTAGCATAATTATATGTTATTCGATAGAGAAAGAGAAAGAGATGGTTGAACATGAAGAGAAATGGTGTATTATTTTTACAAGAGCACGAAGTCAATGAGTGACCAGTATCTTTTATATGCATTTGGCATCATCACCTGTGTGGATATATATCAGTTATATAATTGAACATCAATATTTATTTAATCTATTATATTAAATCAAGTAAAATAGAAAGAAAAGATCCCACTAAAAATCAAAAATTAGTTTTCCATAAGTGGCATGTGTTTAGCAATCAAATTTAAACTAATTAATGTTAATCTAAAAAATATATAAATTTATCTGACAATATATTACAAATTTATATTATATATATGATTAAATTATATTTATTGTTTGATTGAATTATTGGAAATAATGTTTAAGGTATATGGAAAAAACATTGCACGCATAAATGATACTCCATCCGTTTCTGAATAAGTGATATTCTAACATTTTAATTTTATTTCACAAAAAGTGTCATTCTATAAATTCGAGACAAAAAAAATCACATTTTCACTCATTTAATGCATTCATATATATATATATATATATATATATATATATATATATATTTAACCCATTGAATATATTCATATAAGAGTGTATTAGGTAAGTTAATTAATTTATTAATTTCTGTCCAATAATCTAAAATGACATTAATTTAAACATAAATGGAAAGAGTGATATTAGCGATATCAAATGTTCCTAATAAAAATCGTACACCAATATGTGTAGTCAACACTACTATTTTTTTGTGTATTTTCTGGGTTATAAACATATAGCTAGTATTTTTATGTATTGTAATAGCGATAGTGTAGAGATATGGATAAGAAAGGAGGGTAAATTGCATAGAGAAAAGGAGAGAGAGAGCTGATAATATTTTTCTTCATATCATTACTTCAGCAACAACTGAGTATAAATACTATAGTTGGTCCCACAAACCATAAAAAATCATAAGTTAAAAGGTAAAATGACATACGAGTGTAGCATAATACTAACTAGTATTTCTTCTGTGTCATGCACAAATAATTATTATTTTTTAGATTCGTAATGTTATGATTATTTTTAAATTATATATGTGTGTTCAATTTTTTAAAAAATAATAAAATAATATGCACATGCGTTATTAAGTAGATAATAAGATCAATTTTGTGTTGTTACGACAAACTAAAAGAAAATTAAATTTTAAGAATTAAATGAAAATTAATGTTATAAAAGTCGAATTGGAAAATTTCAAACGATATGATTTTATAAATGGTAATGTATAATTGTCAACGATTAAAGAACATTTGATTTCTTTGAATATATGACAGATATAAAATAAATATAATTATTTAATTATTTAAAATGATGAATTTGAAATAGAAAAATAATAAACTATTGCAAATTATTATTATTATTATTATTATTATTATTATTATTATTATTATTATTATTATTATTATTATTATTATTATTATAGTGCAACAAAAATGAAAACTATTTTTTTTAGTCGACAAATGTAGAGTGCTATAAATTTTCCACCTATGCATAAAAAATAAAATTAAGAATGTTATAAATCTCAAATTTTCAAGTAAAAAAAATAATAAATAAGATTTAAAAAAATTGTTAAAATACAACGGTTGTAATCTAATTGGAAACTGTAAAAAAAACAGAGAAGACAATTTATAACAATAAATATCACTACTGTTGTCTAAATTATTATTATCAAATCATGTAATAGACAACGATTTATACCGTTGTATATCATACAATTTTACCTTAATATATGTATAGATTAAAATCCACCAAGTTTTCCACTTTTCTCGGCCTAGTGATTTCGTGGCCCAATTGCATCAAGTCCAGCACCCGGTCCACGTCTGCAGCTCCAAACCGTTTTTTGTTATCCGGGTCAGGGTGAAGTTTAATTTGGCATGGACGCGATCCCTAGTTTTCCCAAGATTGGGTTTTTATCCTTTTCTTCACCTTCCCAATCCATCATAACACCCTTAATTCCCTTGACATACTAAGGTCTAAATATTATATTATTATATAGTATATATCTCATTTTTTTTAAATTTTATCAATCATTCATCTTTAATTTTAATTTAAAGGTTGAAAAAGAATAAAATTATTATTTGCTACATATAATTTCAAATTGTTTGATTTTTAGTTATAATTTAATTATTAAATTATATGAAATTTAATATTTTTCTAAATATTTATGATAAACAAAGTAAGTATTATATTATTGTATAATATATTTCATTTTCTTTTAATTTTCTCAATGATTCATGATAACTTTTAATTTAAAGAATGAAGAAAAATATAAGATTATAATTTATTACATTTAATTTTTTTTTAGTTTTCATTATGTGTACTAAATTAGATTAAATATCATATTTTTGGTAAACTTTACGATAAACTTACTAAGTATTAAATTATATCATTGCATTATTCTTATATCTCATAATTTATGTATATCTCATTTTCTTTTGTTTTTCTCGATTATTCATCTTAACTTTTAATTTTAAAGATTGAAGAATAATAAAATATTATTATTTAGTGAATTTACTTTCATTTTTTTAGTTATCATTTATGTAATAAATTAGATTATCTATCACATTTTTGCTAAATTTTTATGATAAAATTACTAAGTTATATTATTGCATTGTAATATTCTTATATTCCAGAAAACCTATATCCCATTTTCTTTTAAGCATTCTCGATTATTCATTTTAACTGTTAATTTTAATGTTTTGACGCTTTTTGGTTCTCAAGATTTAACAGCAGTTAAGTTCCGGTTAGTTTTGAGACCTAAAACGATGACCATATTCATTTGAGAAAAAAAACCAGAAAAATCAAACGTAGAACCAAAAATGTAAATTTTGAAACTAAAAGTATTTGAACCCTAGTCTTATGGGACAAAAAAAAATGCGATTACCTCCTATATATAATAAACTACGATTTTCAGACATATTTTATCTCCAATTTCTTCTAACGATACAAACTTATTTTCATTTAACTTTCCCAGGTTCCAAAGATATACGTTCACAGTGCCCACAATACAACGTTACATAAAAATTACAAACTACTACACTATCACAACACTTGATTCACATAATAAAATGAACAAAATTCCAAATTGTGTGCTTACAAATAAACTAAATTAAGATCTTGGATTAATTGAAAGCCTAATCAAGATAAGATAGGACATCCCTTTGAGAGTACACCTTGTGCAGTAGGGCACGAAGCATAGGGACATCCATCCAATTCATTTCCCCACCACTGAATCCTCACTCCCATGCAAATATACAACACAACTCCCATCAACCCCAATCCAGCATCCAGCCCTCCAGAAAGCACGTAATTGTATCGTTGCCACAACTCCGGCCTGTATTTATACACCACGTGACCCGACACAAACCCTAATACGATCCACGTCGTGTAATTCACAGCAGTCGCCCGGCGGCATCATCCCACACGCCCCGATCAACACCGGCATGTGTATGAACCCAATCCATTCTTGCTTCGGGAAAGCCTTCGTAGCTAACCACACCACTACAGGACCTACGCATCCACCCAGAAAGAACCAGTTCACCATCTGGTATGTTCCTTCGTCTCCGAAGATCTTTCTTGGCCCGATCAACCCCCAAATGACTGAGGCGTCATAGAATACATGATCACCGGGACAAGTCCATGTATCAGAGCTCGTCTCACACATGCCTGGGATCGTTTCCATTAACCACCACGCTGTTGATAAGTACACAATGCTAGCTATAAGAGTCCCCACCACCTAGGAGAACAATTACGCGATCGAAATATGAGTTCAGATTTATGTATGTGGATTGTAGCATGATATTAGTCAAATGAAGTACTGAACTCATGACTGATGACCTGCGCCATGAACATTGTTCTTGGAGGGATTTTCATGTAATGGCCAAGCTTGAAGTCTTGGAGGAATGTGATTGCTTGTGCCATACTAATGTAACCGTATACCTTGAAGCACATGTTGGCAACGGGATACCCGGGATATACGTATCCGATTATGTATTCCGTGATGATGTTTATGCCAGGTGACTACATGTATACAGTATATATTTCAGAACATTAATCTAGGGGAAGGTTAGTATATATGAGAACCAATTTCCATGTGGGAACTAGAAACTCATCTCAACCACAAAATGCATGCGCGCTTTATGTTAATGATCTAGATTTAAGCATGCTTTCACATTTTTTTTAAAAAACTTTAATCATCAATAACTTGCACATTTTTAGTCAGATTTACACAAATTATGTACCAAATTGAAGCTCTTTTCATACTCTTTAATTTAAGATTCATTGTGCATATGTTTATCCGAAGATCTTTCATTCATAATAGCATGCATGATGTTATACTTATAATACCATGACAAAATACTCATAATACGAGTAATTTTTTTGCTCATAATATGTTCACTAATATTAACATCATTATATATTCATAGTAGCATGCATGTATATATGTTCATAATAGCATGTCGTTGTTTTTACTTTAGCATATCGAAGTTTATAAGAATAGACAGCGGTTTTAAAGTGTTATCTATATGACTCCGGAAATTGAGTTTTTTTTAAGTTTCTCAAGTATTAGAAGATTGCCACCGCCTTCAACCAAAAATTCACCAAATCATGCCTATCTATATCAAAGCAGCAATTGATGAATTAGCTAGATAAGTTTCTAGTTCTCACATAGATGATGGTTCTCATTTGATCTCACCCCTATTAATATTAATATATATATATATATAGGGTTGGGTTCCAGAAGGAACCACACCCTAGGTGAGAACCGAGAACCAATCTCATCCACAGATTGCTCTGATTTGGACGGCCAAGATCTGTTCCAAATTAAAAAAAAACGGTGGCATTATTGTAATATTTTCGAAGTTCACTGCCCCTGAAACTTAGAGAGGGTAAAATCGGAAATTTGAAACTATATGCATTTTGAAAATGTTTGCAGACAAAAGCTCTCTTCCCACCACAACTGCTCGAGCTTCCTCACGCGAATCCAGACAAAGAAATCTAAAAAAACCCGCAAAATCGTCGAATTCAACCGTTCAAGTTGTCTGAAGATTAAATTTCCGATCAAAAATCATGAACTCTCAAGGTAATACAACATTCAGTTTTATTTTTTCAAATTCTGTTGGATATTATTGTTTGCTATAAAAATTCATTTCGCAATATATAATGATGATTTAGTAATTTCTTTCGTGTTTTTTTAGCATAATAGTACTTCGCCGGAGACATACAAAACATAATCTTTACAAAAATTTGTTCTTTTTATTGCATGATAATTTATTGGTTTCATTTTTGTTCTATTGACGACGGAAAACTTGTATAAACATGTTAAAGCTAATAATGTTGGAAATGTATATGTGATTTACGTGTATATTTTTGAATTTAGGGTTTTAGCATTCTCCTATTTTAGCAGTATTATGACTTATTTTAGCACTCTCGTGATTTATTTTAGCGTTCATTTTTTAGCAGTCTAGTGATTTTATTTTAGCATGACACTTGTTTCAATTCATTTAGGGATTTCATATTTTGTTTCTTTTTTATAAAACTAACACTTATTTTCCCCATTTCCTTCATTTTAGCACTCTAGTTTACAGTTTTAGCACTGGAAGTTTCTTATTTTAGCAGTATGATGACTTATTTTAGCACTCTGGTGATTTTATTTTAGCGTTCATTTTTTAGCAGTCTAGTGATTTTATTTTAGCATGACACTTGTTTCAAACATCAGCATGAAACACTTTTATATATTTTTGTTTAATTTTAGCATTTAGTTTCTGTTTCTTTAGCACTGAACTTTTATAGTTTAAATGTGATATTTTAGCAATCAGATTCTGTTCTTTAGCATTATAATTCATTTAGGGATTTCATATTTTGTTTCTTTTTTATAAAACTAACACCTTTTTTCCCCATTTCCTTCATTTTAGCACTCTAGTTTACAGTTTTAGCACTGGAAGTTTCTTATTTTAGCAGTATCATGACTTATTTTAGCACTCTCGTGATTTATTTTAGCGTTCATTTTTTAGCAGTCTAGTGATTTTATTTTAGCATGACACTTGTTTCAAACATCAGCATGAAACACTTTTATATGTTTTTATTTAATTTTAGCATTCAGTTTCTGTTTCTTTAGCACTGAAGTTTTATAGTTTAAATGTGATATTTTAGCAATCAGATTCTGTTCTTTAGCATTATAATTGATTTAGGGATTTCATATTTTGTTTCTTTTTTATAAAACTAACACCTTTTTTCCTCATTTCCTTCATTTTAGCACTCTAGTTTGCAGTTTTAGCACTGTGATGTCATATTTTAGCATTCAGTTTCTGTTTCTTTAGCATTGCAATTGATTTTGTTTCTTTTTCTGTAAAAATCACACTTTTGTCCATCTTCAATTCAACTAATTCTATTTTCTTTAGCATTGCAATTGATTTTAGGAGTTTCATATTTTGTTTCTTTTTTTCTAAACATAACACCTTTTGTCTATATGTGATTCAACTGCATATTTTCTTGATTTTAGCACTCTAGTTTACAGTTTTAGCACTATGATTTCATATTTTAGCATTCATATTCTGTTCTTTAGCATTGTTATTTATGTCTATCTGTGATTCAACTGTATATTTTCTTAATTTTAGCACTCTAGTTTACAGTTTTAGCACTGTGATTTCATATTTTAGCATTCATATTCTGTTCTTTAGCATTATTATTTATGTCTAGTTAACAGAATTATGCATGAAAATTACAGGTGCTAAAAGAAGTGGAGAAGGTGAAACTAGCACACCACAAATAGTACAAACAGCCCCAAACATTGATAGATATCCACTATTACAAGCAACAACATTGCCATCAATTCTATCACAGGCAGTTATGGAAATGAATAAAGCACAAGAGGAGGCAGTGAGACAACTGGGCTTTGGCAGCATTCTTCATTTGGATATAATCAAATTGCCACAAAAGATAACATACTGCTGCTTGAAAACTTTGACCCAGTATCAAGAGAACTTCAACTGCAACATGGGAAAAGGTTGAGGATTGAGGTCTCTGATGTGTCTGTGATCTTTGATTTTCCTAGAGGACCACACAAGATACAAAAGAGTGTTAGATGCCAGATATGCCAGGTCATGCAGAAGGATGACTTACTCACTAGCATACTCTCAGATACAACAGCAGGAGAATGGTTCAAGATGAACTTCATGATTCTGGTAATTACTTCCATGATTGAGAACTATGACGACGGGCATATTTACAAAAACTTGATGGACTGCCTGCAAGATATTGACAACATTAGTCAATATGACTGGTGTGACTATGTCTTGAGATCATTGGTGACCCACACTGTCAAGTGGAAGAGCAACAAAACCATGCCCTTCATAGGTCCCATTCTGTTTTTGTTGGTAAGTCATATTAATTATTTATTTTTTATTGTAGTTCTTGTATAATAAACAGGAAGTGTTTATAGTTTATTGTATAAACACTGCAACCATTTATCTATATACATTACTAAAAAAAAATTGTCAACTTCAAACAGATAATGTACTTGGATAGAGTTGAAGTGTACTTCCGGGAGGTGCCGAGGTATATCCCAGCATTCCATGAATGGAAAGATACTTTGCTTGCTGATAGGGATTTAACAGAGCTTGCTACTGGAAATTTTGGAGGTGGCTACCCTTGGCCGGCATACACAATGGCTGAGTTCATACAAGAAAACAGAGAGAGAGCTTGTCAGATAGAAGAAGTTCGACAGAGAGAAGTCGAACAAGAACAGAATCCAACTGTGAATGAGCAAGACATCGCGTCAGCTCATAAGGTCATATGCCATCACTAATATATTTTTATGTTACTAATTTCTTTCTTTAGAATCATCACCAAATTCTATTTTTATAAATAACTATTTACTTATCTGATTTGAACAAAAAACATATCAGAATCAAAAAGAAAGTTTGGCAGAGGAGAGACAGCAGCAAGAGAAAGGGAAGGGATTAGCTGTTGAGATCCCTGAGACAGAGAGATGCAGTTCAAACACTCCAGTAAGCATTTCAATAATTATATAATTTAGAATTCTTCATTCATTGTTTAGCATTGTCATCAAGTTTAGTAATAATGTTCAGAAGAAAATTTACAATATTATGAAATGATTGCTAAAATAGGCAATCAAAAGGCACAGAGAAGAGGCATACAGTGAGATGCCCACAGAGACAGCTGAAACAACAAGAGTCAGCAAAAAAAAGGTGTTTACCACATAATATTAAATATATAATAACTTATATTGTTAACATGTTTTTAATTCCAATTAACATCTAAAAATACACAGAAGGCAGTGATACAAACAAGCACAGTCTCCACAAGGTCAAGGGCCATAATGAAGGAACCTGACCATTTTAGAAACCTTGTGGACACAAGAGAGACACTGACACCTTCTGACTGTGAGCTGCACTATTGGGCGATGGAAAACAAGAGTGATGATGAAAGGTACATTTATAATACATTACTATTAATATAAATAAAAATTATAAGTGCCATTTTGTTCTACCAGACTGCACTTTACACTAAAAAAAGAAATTTATACAAAATTAGGGAGGTTGTCTTGTATACTGATGAGCGGACAGAGTTGAGGAGAGATGAGATGCTGAGTTTGAACAAAAACACATACATCAGTTCTGCTGTTATTGATGTATGGAGTAGCATATTAAACCATGCTCAAGCAAAGATTCCTGAACAAAAGACTCCAAGGAGATTTTTCCTAACAACCAACGTTTCCGTAAGTGAAGAATTTCATAGTTACTATTTTCTACTTAACTCACTTTATTCTCTTTTAAACAACATTGCACATTCATGTTCAAAATTTTGTATTTGTCTTTATAGAACTACACGGTTGTTGCGCCTTCAAAAGAATGGAATGACCAAAAGGTATCAAAGTTGTTTGTTGACAACATACAACATGAACTGAACACATATCCACATGTGGAAGTAGATAAGACGGACATGGTACGTATTCATTATTAAAATTGCAAAAATTCATCATGATAGTAACTAAAATGTACACTATTTTGTTTGCAGTTTTTCTTTCCAATAATCCAATCAGAACACTTCTACATTATTGTCATTGATACAAGAAGAATGGTGGCTGAGATCATTGACAATTCAAATGCCATGGGAGGAGAGCATGACGACCCCCTATTGAAATATGAGCATATCCCTGCAAAACTGATAAGAAAAATATATCTATTTATTGATTTTTTCACTACTGAAACAAATTAAAAAAAACACATTCAATTCAATAATAAAAATGAACTAACTTTAATCATAAATTTCAGATCAAGCTCTTCGTTCACTTCTTGAAGATGACTAGGCTTGAAAAACTATCAAAAGAAGTGTCTGAAAATATCAAGAGCATGAACCGTCTTCAAATGCCATAGAGAACTTCAACAAACAAGACTGATTGTGGGGTCTTTGTAATGCGTCATATGGAGACGTATATGGGGGATGCTGTGAGGAATTGAAGGAGTGGATTAAGAGCCAGAAATGAAATGCAGCTGAAATACTTAAGGATCAAGTATTGTGCTGCTATTCTTACTGCAGAATGCAACATCCATAGGCAGAGGAATGTCAGAGATTCAAGACTCTACTTCCGAGCATCTTCTAAAGACAACCCAATCAGTTTTGAAAAGCTTTACCTAGAAGATGATAATCAGTGAACAAATATTATATATGTAACAAATTCTCTAATGCTTTAGACAACTTTCATATTTCATATTTTTGGATTATGGAATGCTTATGAAATCTTCATTTTGTGAAATATGGATAGTTTTGTGAAAATATTTGTACTAATTTGCTTCCTTGGAATTTGCTGGGGCACATCATAATTTGCATATCTGAGGTCTAATTATAGGGCATTTTGAGAAGCTAATGCAATGCATGTATCATGTATGAAAGCTACTGCTGCTCCTTACTTTAGTCAAGCATAGGATATTAGAAAAATTATGAAAAAATTTCGCATGCTAAAATTGTGAATAACAGTGCTAAAAATAAACCTAGCAGAGCTAAAAATATATTGCCACATTAAACGCAAAATAAACAATCATTCTAATGCTAAGACAAATAATACTGAAGAAAAAAAGTAAAAACCACATATGTTAAAGTAGAAACTAAAAGTGCTAAAATAAAAAATACTAGTGCTAAAATACAAAACACTTGTGCTAAAATATGAAACATCAGTGCTAAAGTATAAAATTATTTTTCTAACGCTAATACTAAACTTTATTCAATTAAAATACATTTTACCAAAAAAAATATTGCCATGTGGCAAAGATATGTTATTTAATTCAAATTTACGAGGATAATACAACCATAAAGGCTCCTTTTTCTCCAGTAAAAAAAATTCAAACGTGCAACTCTTCAACTTCTCTCCATTATCTCCCAAAAAAAAATTCTTTAAAAAAAAAAAAAATGAATTGGTCACAAGACACAGAGGAATTCTTTATTGATCTTTTACATACTCGAGTTGGGATGGTGGATGTATCTGACAACTACGAGGTTGTAGATTCTCTGGATGATATTTCAGTGACAATGACGATGGTTCTTAATCAAAGAGTTAGATTGATACAACTCGTGCTGAAATTGAACGAATTAAAGGAGAAGATATGGAGTTTCCATCTTTTCATACGACACCCAGGAATCTATTACAACGAATACCAAAATATAGTCATAGCGAGAGACGAGTATTTTGAGCGACTGGGACAGAATGTAAGTATCATTTATTTTTCACATTTTAATTTTACTACCCTAACACAATTTTTTTTTGTAGAATCTTATGACACTAGGAGAGTCCCAGGTGGAGGGACTTTAGGCTGCATGGAATGCCATACTTTGAAGAACTTCGTGATATCATGGACGGCGCCGGTGGTTTCGCCGCTGTGGATTTCGACTGGTTGGCTTCGTTTGTGGCTTGAGATCATGGAATGCCATACTTGTTCATTTTGCATTTCAGAAGGATTTTAGGGTTCTATAATTATTGTAAAAAATTAAACTTGTTGCATAATTTTTTTGATAATTTAATCGTGTATTAATTATTATTAATTTCAGTGTTTTTTCATTTTGTTTGAAAATACAAGTGCTAAAATACAATGTGCCGGTGCTAAATAAGATACTTCCAGTGCTATTCCATAAATGAATAACATGAATGGTCCAATTTAAATATTAGTATATTTAAATTACAATAAGCCGGTATAAAACAAAGGATATTCACACAAAAATTACAAAATCTCACATAATCTTAAACTAGGCTAAGTTAAAGCAGAAAATGAAACTTGCATATATCAAAGTTAAAAAAATCCTTAATCCAACGTGAAGAACATAGCTTCATAAAAATGTCAAAACCTCATATAGAGAATAGATACATTATGTTGTGTTATTTGTATTATATTTATATTGTGTAATTTCATGAAATACTGGTTACATATCACGTATAAACTATAATACATCAATCATTTTATAAGGAAACACTTAAAAAAAATTTACAGATATGCCCTCAAGGTACGAAATATCAATCCTAAAGTAGAACCCACCAGTGCTAAAATAAAATGTATCAGTGCTAAATAAGAAACTTCCAGTGCTAAAATAATTAAGACCTAAGAATGGTAACTATTAGTCCAAAAATGGTTGTTTCTCAAGTGCTAAAATATGAAATATCAATGCTAAAATAGAACCCACCAGTGCTAAAATAAACATAACCCTGCATAGTTTCATAAGTGCTAAAATACAATCTAGCAGTGCTAAACAAAAAACTTCCAGTGCTAAAATATGAAATATGAAAATACACTATCTTTTCCACAATAAAAATTAATATATAATTGAAAAAAATATAAAAAACTTTTTTTCCAAAAAAAAAACAAAAAAACTGATAATAAAAAAAAAGAAAATAATAATAATAATAATAACCCGCCATAACTTCTGCAAAAACATACACACACAAACACGCAAAAGTTTTTCGATTCAAAGACTTCAAACACAAAAACATAAACGATTAGGGTTTTATCAAAAATTTAATTCAAAAACTTCAACCACCAAAATCGTCAATATGGAAAAAACACAAAGCACAGAGCTCGTACCCCGGAAGAACCGAAGCGACTCTTCGAAAAAGAAGAGAAAACCTGAAGACATGGCGATTCAAAAAGGTACGTAACACATTCTTCTTCTCGTTCATCATAAAAATAAATTATGTGTGTTTCATTTTGGTTCTAACAAAAAAAATATGCAGAAAGGAACAGTGCTAAAACCATGACAAAACCTCATATATGACGAAATAAACACTTACAAAATCTAAATATGTAAAAATGTTATCGTTTACTGATAATAATCACATGTATACGAAATCAAAAATTTTAGAAATGTATATGCATTTTGCACACTGTGTTGCATGTCATGATTTCGTTTTCAATGATCTGAAACAGTAACATTGTGAATGATTTATGTCTTAATGTGTAGCATCATTATATTAGAAAAATGAATTACCATGAAGGAGATCAAACTCTAAGCATAAGACTTCTTATCTTTATAAACATATTTAATATATATGACAAAATTTTTCCATGCTCTGTTTTAGTTATAATGATAGTATAATATTATATAATCAAACCAATGCTAAAATAAGAAGTTACAGTGCTAAAAACCTACAATATTATCAAACAATGCTAAAATAAGACATTACATTGTTAACCAGTCAACTATATAACATACATGGTATATTTATAATGGTACTATAGTGTCATAGCATGAATTAATTATGTGTTGACATATAGCAAAACTTTATTACTATGAAGTTAATACTCATATATAGGTACAAGCAAAAAAGACAAGGTCCACAGATGATATTAATATATCAATAACTAATGAGATCAGATCAAAGAGTAAACATGATGTCAATGCTCTCAAATCTCGGTCAAGAACATTAGCACTGACATTACTTGAAAGGATAAGATCTACACCAGACTCAGATGTTGAAGACACAAGTGCTTCTGAAACCAAGAGTCCAGCAGCAAAATCCAAGCAGGGAGATCTTCAAATGCTTAAAAGCAGAACAACACCGCGCATATTATATGATGCAATCAAAAATTTCACAGATGAGCAGAAGAGTGCTGTTGAATCACTTGGATTTGGGAGCATTCTACACTTGAATATAAAGGAATTACCCCATGTACTTAGCTACTGGTTGGTAGATAACTTTGATCCCGAGAGTTGTGAGTTGATCCTGAAGAGAGATCGACGATTGCACGTAGATGAAACTGATGTATCATTGATCATGGGGTTTCCAAGTGGTCCTCTGCGTATAGAAAACAAACCTAGAAGACAAAGCTGCAGTCAAACGAAGAAATGGCAAGAGAAGTTTGATAAACATGAACACAGAATCTCTCCGGCACATGTTTCGGAAAAAATGCAGGAAGATCAAGCTGGTGGAAAATGGTTCAAGATACATTTTATGGTTCTACTTACAAATAGCCTCATTGAATCAACGGGGAATGGATATGTACATCCACAGCTGGTACACATCTTTGATGATGTTGACAGAATACGTGAGTACAACTGGTGTGAGTACACTATAAGGTGTCTGGTGCAGAAGACAATACTTTGGAGAAAGAAGAATGATAAATACTACAATGGACTAATCCTGCTCTTAATGGTTAGTTTAGCAATTAGCATACATTATTAAAATCAACTCTGAATTTCCATGCTCAAGCTAATGTGAATAACATTTACCCCCCCCACAGATGTTTTATATGGACAGAGTAGTGTCCTATAACAGAAGAGTTCAACGATCAATTCCAGCATTCAAAGGCTGGACACACAAGCTTATGTGCAAGAGACAGCAGTCAGAATTGAAAGGGGGTGGTTTTGGAGGAGGCCATATCTATGGCCCGTATGAAGAAGAAGAGTCTGAAAGAAGGGTTGAGAACACCATTGCTTGTTTGGAAGCTGGTCCTCAAGAACATGAAGCTCCACTTGCTCTGGAGGCTGGTGTTGAGAGAAATCATGATGAACAACCAAAAAGTCCTGTTCCGGCATCGACATTAGATCCTGTGCAAGAATATGCTCAGAAGCTGATTGATGACTGCAAGAGAATGGCTGATGCAATGACTACATTGATGAAAACAGTACAAGATGTGCCACAACACATGATGGAGATCGTCTTCTTCAAGAAGTCATATGAAACAGCCCAGCAGATTTTGGTAAAGAAACATCCAAGTCCAATTTCGCAAGCATCACACACTCAGACCCAGCCACAAGCAACGCCAGACGATGATGAGTTCTGGAGTGATCCAGCAAGAATATCAGCAATTGAGGAGATTGAAAGAGCTCTGGCAAAGCGTGCAGAGCTTGAGAAGAAATATGCTGATGAAGGCCCAACATTCAGTCTTGGGATAAGTGATGATGCATGGGCTGGGATAATGAAGGTTACACAGGAAATTTCTGAACAGAATATGGTGGTTGAGGAACCAAATCAAACTGACATATTTGATACTGAAATCCTGGAGAATGCAATGAGGCAGGTATGGAAAAAATATTTTTAATACTTTAGGACTCTCATTATTTATTTTAGCACTCCCCTGATTTAGTTTAGCACCCCATGATTCATTTTAGCACACTTATGGCTTTTTTTTAGCACTATAATGAATTATTTTAGCATTATCATTACTTACTTTAGCATTATTTTAGCATTCTCGTGCATTGTTTTAACACTGTCATAAACTTATTTTAGAAATACCTAATATACATAAAAACTCATTGCAGGCAGAGGCTGAGTATCTAAACTTAAAGAAATCAAAGCTACATGAGACTGATGCACCATCAAAGTCAAAAAATGTTCTGGATAATGATGAGGTGTGATATAACTATGGAAAAAGTATTTTTAATATTTTACTACTCTCATTACTTATTTTAGCACTATCATTACTTACTTTAGCACTATCATGGATTATTTTAGAATTCTCATGCATTGTTTTAATACTGTCATAACTTATTTTAGAAATACATAATATACATAAAAATTGATCGCAGGTAGAGACTGAAAATCTAAACTCAAATACATCAAAGCCAGATGAGACTGATGCAGCATCAAAGTCAACAAATGTTCTGGATAATGCTGAGGTGTGATATAGCTATTGAAGTAACATTCAGCATCTTTATTACACTTTTACAAAAAGGTCTAATAAATATTTATTTCAAAACACATGATACAGGCTCAAGCTACCCGAATGGAGACAAGAACTAAACAGCAGAAAAAGCCATCTGAGAAGCTGATGTCACCATACAGGGTCAGAACTGTTGATATCAAGGAACAACTTGACAAGTAGCAACAGGAGATATTCTACTGGGTGGTGCAGAATGATACATAAAGCAGGTATGTGACTCATGCTATGCAAAAATACTTCATAAAAAGATCATATTGTATACTGGTATATGACAGCCTTTTTATTTATATTGAATTACCAGTGAACAAATCTTGTATGATGACAAGCGAGTCTCCATTACACGGGAAGATATGACTACCATGGCTCCATTTGAATACATCAGTGCCTCTGTTCTGGATGTTTGGAGCACCATCCTCAATGAAAATGAGAAAATGCGAGACCCAAACTCTAAACTAAGATTCTTCTTCAGTACACAGCCTTACGTAAGTGTCTACTTAAGAAGAAATCCATATATAGTGCTTAAACTGCAGTCAATATAATTAAAAAAATGTTCTTCTTGCAGAGCTTCACTGTGGTTGATGCACCATCTTCATGGGATTCTTCCAAAAGATGCGCATCTTTTGTTGACAAAATAGCATATGAGCTCAAGTGCTGCCCATCGGTATCTTTGAGTGATGTTGAACTGGTATTACTGCTATGGTGTTTGTTTAGCATTGTGAAATTTTATATTAGCAGTACATATCTATATCAATTAAATAAATTTTTTTTAACAATCCATATCAACTCTATGTGCAGTTTTTCTTCCCTATCTGCCATTCAGATCACTTCTTCTTTATCTCCATTGATTTGATTAACTTCAATGTTGAGATTATTGATAACTCAAGTGCAGCGGATAGTGAAAAGGATGGAATCAAAATCAAGTACAGCAACATTCCAGAAACCCTGGTAATATATGAGTTTGTCACCAATTATTTTTCATCTCTATCTGTAGCAATTAAAAAAACTAATTTTTAAAAACACATGCAGGTGAACTTTTTTGCTAACTTCCTCACAACTGCTGGGCTTGAAATCAAATCAAATGGATTGAAGAAAAAACATCAGATTACCAGGATGAAGATGCCATGGAGGGATACAAAGAACAAGTATGATTGTGGCGTCTATGTCATGAGGCACATGGAGACATACAGAGGTGGTGGTTTGAAAACCTGGAGGAGTGGTCTGAAGAAATCCAATGACAGGCAGTTGAAATTTTTAAGAGCAAAATACTGTGCTGCAATAATAAATGCAGATAGTAACACACTGAAGGATCAATATCTAAAAGCTGCAAATCTATTCTACAGAAAATCATGTACCCAGGGGGAAATTGTGGTAGACCCCACAAAAATGAGAAAATTAAAATAACTTCTTGGATAATGATTTGAAAATCTGTATTTACATATGATACATTTTTTGTCTTTTGATAGTATATAGTATTGGTGGATGAATATTTTGTACTAACTGACACAATTTCTTATTCTTGTGAATACTTTAATATTCACAAAGTATAAAAGTGTTAATATAAATGAATCGTTCAGAAGTTTAGCACTTGCATATGATTTTTTAGCACTAGCCATTTCTTTTATAGCACTAGAATTTGTATTCTACATTTGGAATTCTACTTTAGCACTAAAAGTTTTTATTTTAGCACCGATGTTTTATACTTTAGCACTACTATTTTCTGTTTTAGCAATTACAGTTCTTTTTTTAGCATTGCTATATAAAGACAGACTACCATCTTAAAAATATATATATATATTTTTAGACTCGTTTTTCTTCCATGTCTCTCTCTCTCTCTCTCTATATATATATATATATATATATATATATATATATATATATATAACAGTTTTGGACATTCTAGCAGTGTTTTAGCATTTACAGTTCTTTTTTTAGCATTGTTATATAAAGACAGACTACCATCTCTAATAAATGTAATAGTTCAGTAGTTTTAGCACTTGCATATGATTTTTTAGCACTTGCCATTTATTTTTTAGCACTAGTATTTAAATCCTAGATTTCAAATTCTACTTTAGCACTGAACGTTTGAATTTTAGCACTGATGATTTGTTCTTTAGCACTTAAGTTTCCTTGTTTAGCATTAATGTTACACACCTGCTAGAAATATTAAAACCTTTATTAGCAATTCAAAAAATGAAACAACATCTATACCTATTTTGCATTTATATTTCAAAATATTAAAATCTGAAATATAAATGAATAGTTCAGAAGTTTTCTTTTGATAGTATATAGTATAAGTGGATGAATATTTTGTGTTTTGATAGTATATAGTATAAGTGGATGAACATTTTCTTTTGTAGCACTAGTTGCAAATCATTTCAAATTCTGAGTTTCAGTTATTTTAGCACTTACAAATCCTTTTTTAGCACTTTCCATTCCTTTTTTAGCGCTAGTATTTGATTTTATATTTGAAATTCTACTTTAGCACTAATGGTTCATACTTTAGCACTTACGTTTCCTCGTTTAGCACTGTAATGTGTATCTCACATTTCTCCGGACATATATATTCAAAAAGTTGAAATGATGGATCTAAACTATTTGTGGCAAAAAAATACAAACAATAATAAAAATATAAAAAGAAGTTTGAATAGTTTTGGATCTAAACTCTATGAAATATATGGCACAATGACTTGTAAGGAAAACAAAGGAAAATATTGTGTACATCCTGATATTTTGGGTATAATAATAATTATTATTACGTGAAGTCTTTAAAAGGTAGGGAATATATTCCATTTAGTATGCATTTATTTGTCCATATGCGCGATCTTATATCGGCAGTTACTCCATTGAAGCTCAAATTAAAGCTCTAATTCGCTCCCAACAATTTCATCCCTTTCTCAAGTTCACCCACAAATGGCGCCACCTCAAGAAGCATATTTCTACGACTCACAGTGGACGGAGAGGCTTGAAGCCCGTGTGGTGAACGAGCTACTCCAACAAAAGGAGGCCGGAGTGTGGGTGGTCGGCTTCGAGGACAATAACACGGCCATTTCCAATGTTCGTACGATCGTCAATGAAGAATTCTCTAAAGAATATGGTATCGAGTGGTACACGGCGCATGTCGAAATGCTCGCGACGCGATATGAGACTTTGAAGCTTTTGTGGGACTACACTCCGACCGAGTTTCATTGGAGTCGCAAGAACAACAAGTTCTATGCGCCGGAAGATACATGGATACGTTTTGAAGAGGTTTACTACCTATAATGATTTTGCTCTCCAGTTAATCGCAAAGAGGTTAAATATCACAATATATTTCTCGTTGACTATGCAGATGAATCCGTTGACGACCGTCTATCGAGACAACAGTGAGCCGCACTACCTGGCCTTGACGAACTTGTTTGAGACTGGCGAGACGCCCATCATTGCCGACGATGACCTCAATCCTTTTCAGGCAAGCGAGAGCGACATTGATTGAAGTGATGTATTTGAATTAAATGTGTATGTTCTTGCGATGGTATTTGATTTTAGATTTGAAATTCTACTTTAGCACTAATGGTTCATACTTTAGCACTTACGTTTCCTCGTTTAGCACTGTAATGTGTATCTCACATTTCTCCGGACATATATATTCAAAAGTTGAAATGATGGATCTAAACTATTTGTGGCAAAAAAATACAAACAATAATAAAAAAATAAAAAGAAGTTTGAATAGTTTTGGATCTAAACTCTATGAAATATATGGCACAATGACTTGTAAGGAAAACAAAGGAAAATATTGTGTACATCCTGATATTTTGGAATCTAAAATTTAAAAAGCATTAAATGTTTTAGCACTTACAAACCATTTTTTAGCACTTGACATTAAATTTTTAGCACTAGTATTTGAATCCTAGATTTCAAATTCTACTTTAGCACTGAAAGTTTGAATTTTAGCAGTGATGGTTTATTCTTTAGCACTTACGTTTCCTTGTTTAGCATTGATTTTACACACCTGCTAAAAATATTAAAACCTTTATTAGCACTTCAAAAAAATGAAACACAATCTATACCTATTTAGCATTATAAGAAAAGAATATTGCTATCATTAATAAAAAAATCAGTATAAAAAAAGTACAAAAAATAAAATAAAATGTATCTACTTCTTCCCACAATTCCTAGAATCATGGTTTGCTTTCTTGCCACACTTCTTGCATGTCCTTAAAGGTTTCTTTGCGCGTTGAACTCTCGCCTCTTCTTTTGATTTTATACGACTTGCACTGCCTTTTGTCTTCACAAGCTCAGGTGGATGCACCTCAACTTCACTAGGTGCACACAATCCATAAAAATGAGAAAATAATCTACTCTTCTTTGACATAGTATCGTCTTCAATATCACCAGATGAAAACCCCTGCCTTAACTCGCGTAAACTTTGCAACAACAGAGACATCTTTGCAGTGTCACCTTCAGCAACAGAAAGACATGCATAAAACTCAGAAATTAATTGGTTCGTAACAATTTTGTTCTCCTCCAACAAAAAACACCGATCACCCAACAATGCGCCTGCTTCGTTAATGAGTGAAGACTTCATCCAACGAGACACAACGTATTTAGGAGGTATTGACTCCAATTTCAAATCTTTGAATAGAGTGAATATGTGGCAGCAGAGGATCCCATCCCTCACAAATTTCAAACAGCTGCATGTAGTGGAATCCTCAACCTTGTTGTGAACAACCTTTTTTATAGCACCAAAACCATCCTTTACTTCTAGCATCACAATTGAATCGTTTTCTGAAATATTACAAACACGACAGACATAACATGCATCTTCAATCTCCTTCTGAACCTTGTAGAACTTATTCATAGTATAAATAGTGGCAGCATGTTTCTCAAATGTGAATGGGGTCTTCAACTGAGGAATTGACGACTCATCAACGCTGTCCAAGTAGGCATGTGCATGTCTCTGAGTATCAAGTGCGCTATCAAAGTTCATAAGAAACTCAACAAGGTTTGACTTTGATCTAAGAAACCTTGAATAAAAACTGTTCACACTCTCTGAAATTGAGGTAGTCCTGCACAGCCCACTCATCGGTAAATCCCTAAAATATGCAGGCACCCAATCTTCACGAATATCATATAATGACTTGAACCAACTATCGTCTGCCAATCCAAATTCAACCATAATTTCCTTCCATATCAACTCAAAATCTGTGCTGTTTATACAATTAGACCACACAATACTATTTACCCTCTTTCTGAATGTCTTGTTCTTTCTGATATGCGCAGGTAACTTATCTGGAACTTTAAACATAATATACCACATACACAATCGATGTCTAGTATCGGGAAGTACCTGTCTTACAGCAACCTTCAATCCAAGATCCTGATCAGTGATTATTAGCCTAGGAGAACCACCCATACAGTCCTTGAATTTCTGAAGAACCCATGAATAAGATTCACCATCCTCACCCGACATTAAAGCAGCACCAAAGGTTACAAGCTTCCCGTGATTGTCCTTCCCGGTGAAGGGTGCAAAAATCATTGAATATCTGCAACAATATAAAAATTCACAAACTTGTGTTATTATCATGTCTTTATCATTGTATATAAAAGATTACAAATGATAACACTATCACCTAACAAATATTCAAACATTAGGTAATAGTGCTAAAAAAGAAAATGTAAGTGCTAAAATACAAACTACAGGTGCTAAAATAGAAAGTGCTAAAATACAAACTACAGGTGCTAAAATAGGAAGTACAAGTGCTAAATAGAAAATACCAGTGCTAAAAAAGAAAATGTCCATATGCTAATGAAACAGAAAAATTCACAAACTTGTGTTATTATCATGTCTTTATCATTGTATATAAAAGATTACAAATGATAACACTATCACCTAACAAATATTCAAACATTAAGTAATAGTGCTAAAAAAGAAAATGTAAGTGCTAAAATACAAACTACAGGTGCTAAAATAGGAAGTGCAAGTGCTAAATATAAAATACCAGTGCTAAAAAAGAAAAATTCATCAGGTAAGACTGCTAAAAAAAGAAAATACAAGTGCTAAAATATAAACTACATGTGCTAAAATAATAAGGCAAGTGCTAAATAGAAATATACCAGTGCTAAACCACCAGAATGCTAAAACTAATAGAACAACAAGTCTAAACAATATAGCACACTAACCTGTTAGTCCTATATGTTGCATCAAATGACACAACATCCCCGAATAGAGAAAAGTTCCTTCTTGATATAGGATCAGCCCAAAACACACACCTCAACTGATCATCCTTGTTCACTTCATAATCAAATGTGAAGGCAGAGCAGAGTTCATGCCTTTTGGACATTTTATCCAACATCATTTGCGCATCTACACCCACAACATACGCCTTGAGATCTCGACTAAAGTTTTTGAAATCAACTGCTGTACAGCCTATATTCGAATATCTACCAACAACTTCTTTATATAATCTAAATGTTGTCACAGGTCCAATGTTTATCCTTGCACAGTTTAAAATAAACATTTGATGTGAAGGATCTATATTCCTATTCAGATTCATAAACTCTCTATGTGTATCCGTAACAAGAGAATGCGTGTGTCTTTCTTCAAATAATCCAACACTGTAGCCATCACAACCAATATATTTCAAACCAATCCTAGCCATACAACAATTCCTCTTCGACACACGACGTCTCTTTTTCTTTGAAGATTCACCAAAATCAACAGATGTGTTCTTAACTCCCTCACAGCTACACAGAACATACTTCCAAATTATAGTACCATCTTTAGACCTCTTTGTAGTAGACAGATGAGTATCAAATCCACACGATGAGGCATACACCTTGTAAAATGTTATACCATCATCTAAAGTAGGGAAATTCTTGCCCAATGCAGGCTTCAAAGATGGTTCACATTCAGGTGTGTAAAATTCAGAAACCACGGGTGAAATCTCCAAATTGGAAGAAGCACAATCTGCACATTTATAACATATTCTAAGATAATGATGTAAAAGTTCATAGTGCTGCTAAAGTAGCTTACAGCAGTGCTAAAATAGTTCACAGTAGTGCTAAAATAGATAACAACAGTGCTAAAATATTTCACAGTAGTGCTAAAGTACGTGTTAAGTCAAGGACAATTATATTCACATATTATTCTCATAACAGCATATAAATAATAAGATCTTAATAAACAATATGACTTCATTCGTATAGCAAATGTCTGATCAAAATTTACTTTTTGCATGGCTAATAATTCATATTGTGATGCTAATAAATATACAGATATACAAAAAATTAAAACACAAAATATGCAGCATTAAAAACAGCTTAGTAAGGTTCATCAACCTAAAATCAGTGCTAATATACTTCACATTAGTGCTAAAATACGTTATAACAATGCTAAAGTAGTTCACAGTAGTGCTAAACAACATGTTAAGAAAATATTATTTATAATACTCATTTGTTATTCCAAATTCTGCATTCATCTCTATTAATAAGACTCTTATGATACTCAATCGTCTATTCAATGATAAAAACTAATTACACAATGCCAATAATTCATATTGTTCATATTTTGTGATGCTAATAACTCTACATATATATAGAGAACCAAAACACACAATACAAAGCCCTAAAAACACATGTTGATCGTCAAAAAATCAAAATAAGCTTTGTAAACCTTGTCAAACAAATGTATAACAAAATCGCAGCAAAAATTACAGAAATTTCTTTTTACCCGGCATCTTCGTCAAATAACGGTGAATAACACAAACTCCAACAAAAAAACGCGTGACCACCGATTCAGGTGAATAAAATTCGAAGAAAATCGACTGAAATTTCGATTATATAAGCACAAAGAAATTTGATATATACAAGGAAAGAGATTTGAATCGAAAAGGAATTGCAGACCGAAATACATTCTTTCCAAAATATAACAGAGTTAATAAATTACAAAAATGCCCTTGGTTCATTAAAAAATCGCTGATATTACAATAATGCCACCGCGATTTTTTTAAATTTGGGACAGATCTTGGCCGTCCAAATCAGAGCAATTTGTGGCTGAGATCAGTTCTCAGTTCTCACATGAATGTCTAGTTCTCACATGATCCTATATATATATATATATATATATATATATATATATATATATATATAAACACATATATACATACCTGATTAGTGACGGCGGTGATGATCCCAATAGGGAGAGTGAAGAAAATGGCGATTGCACATGCTAATATGACACCCCACCACGGCAGCTGAAGTTGCTGATTGTAGTATTCACATGCATAGATGGTGAGTGATATGTTTGCTATCAAGATGCACCAAAACCACCACTCTGGTACTTGTTTATATTTGCTCATCAATTTTGTGTGTATATCCATTTTCTTTTCTTTAAAGCTGGATTTGCTCTGCTCCCATATTTCTCTGTAATAAAGCTACTATAAAATTCCAATTCCAAATTACATCTATCTAAAATTGAAACCCTCTATTGCATATTTGGTGTTGCATTCTTTATTGCACACTCAGCTCGATTTTTTTAGTTTCTTTTATTTTTTCTTCGATTTCAATTTCTTATGTTTTAGTACACTTATTATTTAGGATTTATCCTACCCAATTAGAATGTATTGTAATTTTTTATTATTTAGTTTTAAATTTTTAGTTATTAACTGATTATTTGAAAAATTAAATGATAAAAAAAAATATTAAACCCTAATTTGGTAGGATGAACTCTAAATAATAAGTATAAAATTAAACAAAAGTATAAAAAATTAAATCAAAGAAAAAAAATTTGAAAAATATTTAAAATTGAATGTGCAATTAGACAATTTCAAATGATCTAAGATCAACATATTCAACTAACACTCACAAAATAATAATTTTTAAATAATGAGCCTACTCATTTTTTTTTATTATGTGTGAGGGGACACACTGCACACACGCTTCATAGAATTTCCCGTACCTTCCATGGAACAGAATGACATGCACAACAGTAGAACTGAGTGCAGCAAATCCAAGACCATAAGTCATGGCGAAAAACGTGCTGAGCCGTAGAGGTCCCTGACGCTTGTAAGCCTGGATATCAAGGTGGAAGTTGGAATCAATTATGGTAGAGATGTTGTATATCTGACCAGAGGCAGTGAAGAGATCATCAGAGAATATTGGGAAGTTTTTGGCCTCATAAATGTTGAACCAATAGCTGAGTGGTGTCACAACATACATAACAAAGAAAAACCCAACAGCAACATTGGCAGTTCCAAGATAGGATGAGATGGTGGACCAGTCGAGGCCGACGGCCCCTACGCCCAGACCTCTAAGCCCTGACCCGATTTGTTGGGCGAGAATCGAATGCGGATAAATCCAACATATCCATGACAGGGATGTCAACATTTGGAACAAATAGCCAGGGAATATGTAGTAAGAAAAGCTACGGATGAAAGAAATTACGAAGAACTGAGTTCGTGTCACCCCGCCCTTCACGCGTTCATCTTTCTCATGTAGAGCCCTGTAGTTGCACAATCTACCACACTTGTTCAGTAGATCATGCCAAATCTGTAATTATATGACCACATTTTTGAAGCAAGAACATACATTTATTGCGAGAAAATTGTTTGCTGGTTTACTAAATAAACATGTTTGTGATGCTGAATTGGACATTTGGACTTGATAATAGAAATATTGATAAAAAATTATTGATGATGTACATGAGCAGTCAAAGATGTTCTAAATTAATTCTTAGTTCAGAAGAGAATGAAAACATAAAATACAAGATTTTGAACAAAAATCTAAAATACCCACTTTTTATATACCCTCAATGATCCATGTGATTTTGATTATTTTTCAACATGTATTGGAACTTTTTCAGAGTGTTTCAGGAGCTCGAATCAAAATTTTGGTCGGGATACAATTTTAAGCATCATATCATAAAATCGTAACGAGCATCTTTGGTTGATTCCAAGTATAAAAATCCAAATATAAATTTCGTAGTGTTTAAAATATATAAATTATTGAGTATATTTTTATTTGAAATTAGGTGAACTAAGTACAACATGTGTAAGAAAATCCAGCAAGTCACTTTCAAACAATTTTTTTGACAAATACACTAAAATTGGGTATTTTTTGAATATTTTTTTCTTAAGATGGGTAAAAGATATTTTTGTTAAGTTTTAGAAGAGTGAATACTTTTATACATTAAGTCATTATTTTATTGAATTAAAGACATTATTTTTTGTTGTAAGGAGAAAAGATTCTCAAGAAAACTTTCCTGAATAGTGAGACTTGCACCAAGTTTTAAGGCCACCACATGGCTGCTGGCTCCACAAGATACCTTCTGTAAATCCCAGCCCATCCAAATCCAAGCACCTAATTAAAAGCAAATTATACACTTATATAGTTTCACCTTATTACAAACTTAGAAATAAATTAATTAAATTAGCCTAAATAAATCACCACCTGTGTTGTAATAACAACAATGAGGGAAACAAGAAAAGTGATCTGTTTCTTGTAGAAGATCTTGACAGCAGTGACAATATGAATAGCATAGACTGTGCCAGCACCTGAATTAGCAAATATGGTGATGAGAACATGTTCCTTAACATTGAAAGGCCCTGGATTGAGAAACAATATTGTTACTTAGAGGGGCTGTGGATTTGATACTGCAAAATTGGTTTGTGATTTTTCATCAATACATGTAATTCTTGTCCATGTAGTTAGATATTTTCTGCAGAAAGATATGTGAATGGCTGCATTAAGCTTAAGTTGTTTTTCTTTATCAAACATAACTTTGTATATTTCTTGTAAATTGTTCTTAAAAAATTATATATATGCATGCATTGAGTATTGAGAAACAATATTGTTACTTAGAGGGGCTGTGGATTGGTCTGGAAATTCTTTCATTGCTTTTCTCCCTGCAACAAATACACATTTTTTTTATTTTTTGTGTGAATCTTTAAATGTTCAACTAGAAAACTGGGAACTCATGAATTCACTCTTAATCGCCAAAAAAGTTAATTGATTGCAGATAATGGTAGCCATGTAATGAAAAATAAAATTAAATCCTGATGTGTAAGTACATATATTTTTATTTTATCATGAATTTGTTTATAATGTAACTTTTAATATGAATATACAACTGGAAAAAAATGTCACAATCTCAAAAAGTATTGTTCTGATACCCCATTTGAGTAAGAGTTCTTCATGTAAATAAAAGACAAATTAATATAAGAAAACACCAGATATTGATTCTTAGTCTAAATGGCATGAATACTTACAACTTTAGGGTTCATAAATTCTGTATAATGTCATTTGGAAGATAAAACTCGTTAATTTGTGTGTAAAGGGAAAACATATTTATGTGAAAATCGATTTTATTTATTTTTTCAATTATGGGTTTTCCATTTTCAAGGCTTAATATTAGGATCTCCCTAAAAAAACACACATGAAACAACTAATTAACCATTATTCTATGTTAATTAGTGGCATGATTGCAACCCCACAATTATTAAGATGCCTCTTTTGAGTCGTAATTGGTCTTATTCTATTTTTTTCAAAATACCCTTAAATTTGGGACCGTAGATACACACAAAGTAATGAAATTTAACATATATAATCTATTATCTACATTACTCCCAAGAGCTTTTTATTTGAAAAATGAACCATAAAGAAATATTGCCTAATGGATCCTCCTGTAAATTTGAGAAATAATATGATGTTAGATTTTGAATGAAGGGAATTAAAAAATAAAGGGACAAGTTACACAAATATACCTAAGGCATTCATCAGTTCTTGTTATATACTTTATAGTATGATTCGACTCATTTGATTTTTAAATTATTTTAAATGACTCAATTAGTCCTTCCCTCAAAAAATATTAAATCTCTATTAGTAACCAAGGTTAATTAAACATGCAAAATTTAGCAGTGCAATTTAATGGTCAATTGTATCATCTATATATAGATGTCAATCAAATAAATTAGGGTTAAGGGCCAAATAGGCCCCTGTATTTATTTGGGGGGAATAAATAGTCCCTCGAACTATTTTTTGTCTCGATTAAGCCCCTGTACTTTTATTGAGAGCTCAATCAAGTCCCTCCGTCACACCCTTCACTAATGTCTGTTAGGGTTGATTCAAAACGACGTCGTTTTGATCCTGAAATTAATTTTTTTTTTAAATTCTCTCTCTCTCTCTCTCTCTCTCTCTCTCTCTCTCTCTCTTCATCAACGCTGCCGCCACCATTAATCTCCATTAAATTCAAATAAAAAAGCTTCACCTTCTTCCTCTTCCTCTTCTTCATCAACAGCTTCATCTCATCATCACCATCATCAACAACCTCACCAAAATCCTTCCTCCCCCTCCGCCAGCATCATCAGAAAGTTCACAGCTTCATCGTCGTCGGAGCTCGTGGCCACATCTCCAACCTCATCACCGACGCCGCCCCTCAGTCCCTAGCCATGTCAGCGTAAGAACCCTTCTCTCTCTCTCAGCAATCTCTCACATAACGGCCGAAAAACCCTGCCCAAATACGATAGGGGTGAGAAGGTTGGGGATCCGCGGCAGAGGTAGGGAGGGTATCGCAGACGCCGGGAGAAGGGGTGGGGGCCTGGTAGATGACGGCGACGCTATTTGGGAGGATGTGGAGGTTGCAGGCGGAGGTTGGGAGCCACCATGGCTGGTTTTTGAAGCTTTTTTTTTTAGGTTAAGCTCGGCGCAGAGAGGAGGAAAGATGGGGGTGGGAGATAATAGCAGAGGCATGGGAATGATGGGACATTTCTTGTTGGGATGTCGGAGGCGGGTCTGGAAGCTCCGAAGACGACCGTCCATGTGTTAAGAGTGCTGACGGTGGAAGGGAAATGGGTGGTATGTGGCAGTGATTTTGAGTGTCGGGAAAGGGGGAGATGGCGAAGTGGGTATCGCCGAAGGTCGATAGTGGAAAGAAAGGGCCTCACCGGTGCCGTGGATGGGAGATGAGTGATTCTCATCGATTGGAGCGACAATAGATGTATGGAGACGGGTTGGGAAGGAGGGTATTCGGATCGGGTTTCTTTTAGGTGCAGGGGCTTGAGGAGAGAGAGAGAGAGATCGAGAAATTTAAAAAAAAATTCATTTCAGGATCAAAACGACGTCGTTTTGAATCAACCCTAACGGATGTTAGTGAAGGGTGTGACGGAGGGGCTTGATTGAGCCCTCAATAAAAGTACATGGGCTCAATCGAGACAAAAAATAGTTCAAGGGGCTATTTGTTCCCCTCAAATAAATCCAAGGGCCTATTTGGCCCTTAACCCAATAAATTAAGATCATGATTGTAGAGCCCACATTTTCAAGTTCAAACCCCTCATTTAATTTCGATATTCAACAATGAATACACAATGAAATTTTCAGTCTAATTCATGAATATAAACTCCCGTCTCACAGTTTTCTCCGTCTAATTAATTACTCTATTATTAAACATCCAATTGACAAATTAAGAACACATAACATCGAAAAACTCATGGTGAGAGGTTTCCAACCATATCCATATATAGTGCACTATATTATCGCCTCAATTACTCAGAATTTTGTTGAAAGTTTTTTGCACATTTTATTAATGTTATTTAATTACCGAAAATTAATAAACTTTAACGAAAGTGTTTATTTTACATTATTTAAAATAGTTTAAGAGACTGATTTGGTTGATTCAAAGTTTAAGTGCCGAACTGAGACTGCGTCAATATCTAAAGTGCATTTTTTGTATCATATCCAAAAATAAATATATCCATTTATAATACCCCTTTTCGTTGCTAGTTACCATTTTCCGACCGCTCATGACACCGGGCACACTAGTGGCAATCCAAAGTAAAGAAGTAATTTTTTTTTTTACAAAATACATTCTTAAGTTCATGTACTTTCACCTTTTGTTTTAATATATTCCTTTATAATTTTCTCGTTTAATAGGTCCTTATGACAAAACATATATTTTTAGGTCATTGTACTATTAATGTTTATTTCAATAAGTCTTTGTGCGTACTTTTATATTTTATTTTTTTGGAATGGATGCATTTTCCTCTACAAAAAAAATCACGTTTTAACGATGGAAATTTATATCGCAATACATCGAAAATTCATCGATAAAATGATTTAACGATGGATCGAGTCTGTTATTAAAAATCTCATCATTAGTCATTTTAACGATAGAAAAAACTTTGTCGCTAAATTATCATCAAATTCAGTCGCCAAAAAATTAAAAAAAAATTAATAAATTTAGCTACGAAAAAAAAAATGGCACGGTGAGAGCCCTGCGCGCAACATATTACTCCAATATTTGGATGCTCGCAAGATTCGAACCCCTGATCCCAAGAATACATAACTTTATGATATATCCAGTAGAATCAAGTGGGCTATTGTATATTTATGTCAATATTCAGATAGAATATATATACATATATACATATGATGTAATATATATATATATATATATTACATCATTTATTTAATATTTGTTTATTTTAATTAGTTTCCTCAAAATATTATATATTAATAATTAATAATAATTTATAAAAATAAAATTAAAGTCATAAAAATAATAAAAGATTCTAAGTAGTAATTTAAAAATAAAAAATAAAAAATATTAAAAAATAAAAAATAAAAGAAAAAATAAAATAAATTTAAAAATTAAAAATATCAAAAAATTCATTTCAAATTCATCATTAAGTAGTAATTTGAAAATAAAAATAAATTAGAATTAAATTTAGCGATGAAATTATTCTGTTGCTAATTCATCGTGAAAATGAAAAATATTAAAAATATTAAACAAATAAAAAATGAATCTTATAGGACAGATTTTTCCGTCTCTAACGTAGCGATGAATTTATCTATCGCTAATATAAAAAAAATAAAAATTAAATTTTCAACATGTAATGATGGATTTTTCCGTCGCTAGTTAGAGACGGAAAAATCCGTCACTAAATGTCTCAATCTTAATTCATTATTAACTAGTCAGTAATGCAAAGACAGAATATAATTCATCGATAAATTTATCATTAAATCGCGTTTTTCTTGTATTGTTCGAGTTTCTCACATTTATCAGGAAGGAAATAAAATGGCAGTTAGGATGGTTGCTCATTTTGTTCCTTCTAGATTATGATTGCATTCTATTCCTTGTCGATTGTGACATGTTTAGTAATGGTTATTAAGGAGCTATATCTACCTTATGGGAAAATTCTATGACGCGTGCTCACGTAGTATATCATGTGTCTCAATAGACCTAATGTGATATTTCGATGTGTTACAATAGATCTATTGTGACACATCAAAGTGTCACATTAGGTCTATGATGGCAGAGGACATGCTACGTCCTCACGCGTCATAGAATTTCCCCTAGCTTGTGATGTTTTGTGGAAGCGTACTCTTTTTCCTTCATAGTGTTTTTCCTACGGGATTTTCCTGAAGGCTTCAATGAGGCTTCACCCCTTGGTTTTCATTTTTGTGATTTTCGGAATATAAGACTTATGGTTTTTGTTTTTTATTTTTATATATATAATTTATTTTGGTATGTATGAATCTTAATTAGTTTGTTAATCAATTTTAAGATAATGAACTCAGCTTCGAAGTTCCCTCATGATTGTTGGGGTGCTTAGAAAGGTTTGTATATAAATTGCTAGTTACACTAATTAGCATTTAAACTATAGGTTCTAATTTTTTAATTCAAATCATGTTATGAGTTAATACCTCGTCCACTATTTACCGTACTCAGTCTGTACTTTGATTGCACACTCATTTTTTAATATTGGTCAATACAAATGTATAAGTGCATGTACGGGAACTTATTATTAGCATTAATGAGTTTAAAATTAGTCTTAAAGACATGTTGAATGATTTGCTCATTCCACGGTCAAAGTACGGTTAACGTATTGTTTGTTCACGACCATGTACACGGTTGTTCCATCATCACTCATATTATGGGTTACACTAATTAGCATTTAAATTATAGGTTCTAATTTTTTTAATTCAAATGATGTTATGAGTTAGTACGTCGTCCACTATTTACCGTACTTAGTCCATACTTTGATCGCACACTCATTTTTTAATACTGGTCAATACAAATGTATGAGTGCAAGTGCAGGAACTTATTATTAGCATTAATGAGTTTAAAATTAGTCCTCAAGACATGTTGAATGATTTGCTCATTCCACAGTCAAAGTACGGTTAACGTATTGTTTGTTCACGACTATGTACACGGTTGTTCCATCATCACTCATATTATGGGTTACTATCATGTCCATTCGAAAGTGTATGGGGCTATGTATTTTATTCCAATATTCAAGCGAAAAAAATTGCCTAAAATGATAGTGTTTTCAATGAAATTGGCTATCCATTTTATACCAATATTTATCTTCAAATTGAAGGATTATATTATGATATTTATCAAAATAAGATGTTTTATTTTTCAAATTTCCTATGCATTTTAATAATGTTTTAATCATATTATATTTAATTTTTAATTTGAACAATTAGCATGGTACTGATATAAAGATTGGTAGAATATATATACATATATTACAAATTTGCTATTTATTTAAAATTAATTTAAATACATTATATTTAATTTTTAATTTAAACAATTACCATAATACATTAATAAAGATCTAGTAGAATATATATATATATATATATATATATATATATATATATATATAGGGGTGGGTTAAAATGAGAACCACCCCCTAGTGTAAGAACTAGGAACAAATAATAACCACTGATCCCGTAATTTTTAATGGTCAAGATTAGATGGATATCTAGGAGCCTAATGCAATATTTTTGTAGGTTATTTTTAATTTAGATTTGATAGGGTTAAAACAGTAAAAAATATATCCCCATAATCATAAGTCCCTAATATCTAGAAGTAGCAGTTTATCAACTTGGAAACTCTTGCACATCAACCAAAAAACACGCCACAATCAATTCATTCCATTTATTTCTCTTCACAAAGTAAAAAAAAAAAACAAAAGATTTGAGCAAATATTTTGAAGAGAAACCCG
Organism: Perilla frutescens; assembly: GCA_026008535.1. Taxonomy (NCBI): domain Eukaryota; kingdom Viridiplantae; phylum Streptophyta; class Magnoliopsida; order Lamiales; family Lamiaceae; genus Perilla; species Perilla frutescens. Next base: position 37,845,746 of record BRKX01000020.1, on the reverse strand, counting down.
CCGCAACCCATCTCAACCCACACAACCTGCCGCAACCCATCTCACCGGCGGTGTCATCTCTCTGTCTTCACAGGAGTGTCTCGAATCAATTTCAACAAACGTTTCAATGGCCGGTGGGAGTAAAAGAACCCGTGTGAAAGGGATGTGAGTTGATATTTAGCTATATGAGTTTATGATTTTGACATATATCAAGCTTCCATTTGATTTCAAGTTGATGAATTGATGAAAAACGAACCTAGGGTTCCATGTATTTTGGGAATTGATTTTTTGGGAAAAAATTAAACTGTAAGAACGCGGCTAGATCTATGCTTAAAATTTTCCACCTATGAATTTAGATTTGTGATTGTTTAAAAAATCGCTCAAATTAGTAATAATTTGTGCGTATTTAGCAAATTTCTATATGAATGTTAGCAAATTTTCCAGCAACATATTAGTGTGATATGCAAAGCAAATATGTATGTATTTTTTTGTAAATATATGTTTAATAATTAGCAAATATTTTGGATATTGAGTCTTCGTGGTGAGTAATGAACCTAGGGTTCCATGAATTTTGGGAATCGAGTTTTTTGCAGATGAATTAGACTGTAAAAACACGACTAATTTTCCAGCAACATATTAATGTGATTGTTAAGCAAATATATATGTAATTTTTTGTAAATATATGTTTAATAATTATCAAATATTGTGGGTATTGAGTTTTTGAAAGAATTAAACTGTTAGAAGCCATCTAATATTGTATGCGGGTTGGCAGTTTTTCCAGCAACATATGTGTGTGATTGTTTATCAAATATGTATGTACCTGCTAGCGAATTTTGGTTGTATAATTAGCAAATATTTTGGGTATTGATGTGTGGAAAAATTTAAATCTTGAGAACGCATAATAAAATTTGGCCCCTATGAATTCAGATTTGTAATCTTTAAATGAATATCCAAATTAGCAAATATTTGTGTGTATTTAGCAAATTATTGTATGCATGTTAGCAAATTTTTACAGCAAGAAATATATGTGTGATTGTGTAGCAAATCTTCATATAATATTTAGCAAATGTATGTTTAATAATTAGTAGATATTAAATGAATAAATAGTATATTATCTGATATTTATTTATGTATATAAGCAAATGTTTGAGTGTTTTTTGCAAAATGTTTGATGCGTGTTAGCTAATAATATTAATGCAAAATGAATCTGTAGGTATTTAGCAAATATGGATGTGATTGTTAGCAAATATATGTGTAAAAAGTAGCTATTATTTATACATCAACAAATATTTGTGTGATTGTTTAGCAAATATATATTTAATATAATTAGAATATATTGAATGAATAAGTAATATACGAGGATTTCGATCTAGTATTACATGCTTAACTGCTACTGTCCTTCATTTATGATGGTGTGGTGGCTTTATAATTTATATGGCATGAGTTTGAATAAGAAATTTTCCGTAAACCTGCTGCACTGGAGTAGTGTTAAAAAGGGTTAAAGTTGCTTAATGTGATACATATATGCATGATTAATTCACTTTTGCAATCTGTAGGGAATCTGTTAAGTTTATCTCCCTGTTTTCTGCTATAAATAGACTCTTCCATGCCATAATAGTTCTCACTTGTTTTAACATTATTTTCAAATTTAGGGCACAAGCTTCGAACAAAGGTACGACATGATGTGAATGTTGTTGAAGACGACAACATACGTGAGAGAGACGAACAAAGGCACAACATGATGTGAATGTTGCTGCAAATGACAACACACATGGAACACGTGGTGCAAAACGTGCAAAGAAAGATTATCCAAACCTTAAGCATCGAACAAGCCCGCCCGCGTGGTATAATTCAATAAGCGATCTTACCATTGCAATAAATTTTTAGTTATGAATATTAACAAATATTTGTGTGTAGTTAGCAAAATATTGTATGCGTCTTAGCTAATTTTCCAGCAAATATGGAACTGGTATATATAAATCATCATATCAATTCATGTATGTCGTCAAATTTTATATTGCACATTAGCATAATGTATAATAGTTAGCAGCAAAACGAACATGTTTTCTACAAACAAACTGACCATTCATAATTATCAACTATTTATACAATCTGATGCATACAACAACATAAATTATTACTTGTGCATACTATTTGATTTATAAAAAAAAAATCATTTCAAACTCGGTTACAAATAACACTAATTTATCTTCCATAATATTCAACCAACTTATTACTTGTGCATAATAGTTAGCAAAATATTGTATACGTCTTAGCTAATTTTACAGCAAGTATAGAACTGGTACATATAAACCATCATATCAATGACTTCTTATCTGAAAGGTGTCTCAAAAATTAACAATGACAGATGGAATATGTAAAATATTATGTGAGTACAAAGAGATCATTCCATGTGCACTCAAAAAGATTTACAGTTGTGGTTTGATGAAAAAATTCATTTAAAAGTTAATACGGTAGTACCTTTGGAACCAATTAACACGGTAGTACTTTGAATAAAAAATAAACGACACTAGAATCATATTTCATAAAATAACTTAGTTATGCTTGTAGTTTTAAAGAATTATTAATTTATGATATTGAAAGGACCATATATTTATATAGGAGTTTCCAAAATTGTATTATCTTATTATTTTATCGATATATATGATATTTTCAACTGACCCGAGTCGGGATTGGAAAAAAATATTATCTTAAAGAATTTATTAATTTAACGAGTATTAATTTACTGAGATTTTACTTTGGATGCTTGCAAGATTCGAATCCCTGATCCCAAGAATACATAACTTTATCATATGCAGTAGAATCAAGTGGACTAATGTATATTTATGTCAATATTCAGATGGAATACACACACACACACACACACACACACACACACACACACACATGAAAATTGTTGTGGTTTATTTATTTAAATATCTATTATATTTTTAATGTTGTAAATAAAATATAATTATATTACATCATTTATTTAATATTATTTTATTTTAATTAGTTTCCTTAAAATATTATATATTTATAATTCATAATAATTTATAAAATTAAATTAAATTCATAAAAATAAGAAAAAAATTACTAAGTAGTAATTTAAAAATAAAAAATATATAAAATATGAAAAAATAAAAAATGAAAAATAAAATAAATTTAAAAATTAAAAATCTTAAAAAAAAATTCATTTCAAATTCGTCATTAAGTAGTAATTTGAAAATAAAAATAAATCATAATTAGTGACAAAATTATTATGTTGCTAATTCACCGTTAAAATGAAAAATATTAAAAAATATTAAAAAAATGAGTGTTTTAGGACATATTTTTTCATCTCTAATGTAGCGATATCCATCATTAATATAAAAAAATTAAAAATTAAATTTTCGGCGTGTAACGATGGATTTTTCCGTTGCTAGTTAGAACGGAAAAATTCGTCACTAAACGCCTCAATCTTAATTCGGTATTAATTAGTCAGTAATGCAAAGACTGCATATAATTTGTCGATAAATTTATCATTAAATCGTGTTTTTCTTGTATTGTTCGAGTTTCTCACATTTATCAGGAGGAAAATAAAATGGCAGTTTGGGTGGTTGATCAGTTTGTTCCTTCCAGATTATGATTGCATTATATTCCTTGTCAATTGTGACATGTTTAGTAATGTTTATTATTGTAACGCCCCAGCCCCACTAAGACCAAAATGTCACCAAAAACATACGTTCATGCTTACGTAATAAATACTTTTATAAAAATTAGATTTAACTTTGTTAATAATTTATAAACGGACAGCACCTCGACTTTAAAATGTTCAAGCTCGCACTCAGGCGTTCTTAAAGTCAACTTCCAACAAAGCTTTTCAAAATCACTGACTCACACAACCAAATTATGACCTGTCAACAAGCAATAGATATAACCAAACAGGCCACACATTCAAAAACTTCACGGTCAACCCTTATATACATTCAAAATATTTATATATACAATCAAAAATTGACCACTAGGGTCAATAACTTTCAAACTTAAAATTCTGCAGAGTATCAACAGAAGCATTTAATATTTAACATACGAACATAAATTTAAAGATGATTTTAAGCAAAAACCACATAAGGGTCAACCATCAAAACCCAAACCAACAACACGTCGTCAACCAGCTCGATCTCCAGGACCTGAAAACATTTGAAAATATTTGGGTTGAGTGCCAGAAACACTCAGTGGGCATTAATATTCGTCCAAGTCATACTTTCATGCTTAAAAATCAATCATAAACATACTTTATAACATAGTTTACTCTTGTTTATTGGATGAGAGACCCAATGTGATCACATGATACTTTACGGTTACTTATCACAAAGTAAACTGTCTATACTTGTAAGTCGGAATTCCTCTGTGTATGAAGTCTCATAACATCCAATCATTACGTAAACAATGCTATTAAAACATTTAACATGCTTTTCATGGACGAATTTAAAACATAGTTGTGAGTTATAGAAAAACCCACCTGGATGATCTCAATAAACAGTGCAATTATGCGTGAAATGCTACTATACTTTCAGCTCGTCTCGACCTATCAAAATTAAAATTTTAACTTAAAATCCTCAAATAGGTCAATAAAGATAATAACTTAGATCCTAAATAACTTAAATAAGGATTTCCTATGCCTTGGGATCGTTGGAATTAAAATGGAGTCAAATGGGCGAATAATGCACATTTGACGAATTGAATCAAATTAGTGATTTTATTTGAGAATTTATCGGACTTCGGAAATATAATTGAATAGGGATAAATATGTATCAAACTTAACTCAATAATTATGAAGCTTGATTTAACATATAGAAGTAAAATTTAATTTCAATATCTTACTTATGATTAAATTATGTTTTCTAAAAATCCTAATTTAATTCTCAAGTACCAAACTAGAACTGAGAGAATATGAATTTAGAAGTTGGATTCATTTAATATATTATGGGCAAAATCTGAGTATTGATATATCAAATAATATTAGACTATAAATTTAGAAATAATAGAGATAGAACTTATAACACGAAGTTACAATGACATAAAAATTTTAAAACTTGTATAGCTAAACCAACCGAAAATTAAATCGAAAGAAGATTTCGGTGCTAAAAATCTCACCTTAATTTTTCTTCCAATTTCTTCCTTTAATTTTTTTTTTCCGATTATGCTTCTGATTTTATTTTTCTTTCCTTTTTCTTTTTATTTCCCTCATCTTACTTCTAATTCCCAATATATATATGTATATATATTTCTATTCTACACGTATGCCTAAGTACCCTATATTTATGACTAGCCAAGCCTATATATATATATATATATGACTCATCAAACTTATCTGACTATTGATAAACACACATAAATGTTATCCATACTTAGATATCCTCAATCAATTCCACACGGCGAACACGTATTGGGGGGGAAATTTAATTAGACAAGGTTTTAATTGTTACTAATCATTTCCTAATATGATTGATTATAGTTAGATGTTTTCTTTGATATAACAAAATGATTCCACTTACTTACGTATATCTATATGATATATATACATTTAATCACATGATTAATTGGAGATAAATTTGAATTGGTTCGAAAAATAATTGGACCAATTGGGATATAATAAAATTTTCGGGTTCAAATTATCAAATGAAATAAATTTCATTGGAAGACTAAATATAGTCCAATTTAAATGATCTTGGTACCAAGACGATCCCATTAATCTCTATTTTTATAATTATGGAGCTATATCTACCTTGTGGGGAAATTCTATGACGCATGCTCGCGTAGTGTGTCATATGTCTCAATAGACCTAATGTGACACTTCGATGTGTCACAATAGATCTATTGTGACACATCGAAGTGTCACATTAGGTCTATTTTGGCAGAGGACACACTACGTCCTCACGCATCATAGAATTTCCCCTAACTTGTGATGTTTTGTGGAAGAGTACTCTTTTTCCTTCATAGTGTTTTTCCTACGGGATTTTCCTGAAGGCTTCAATGAGGCTTCACCCTTTAATTTTCATTTTTGTGATTTTCGGGATATAAGACTTATGGTTTTTGTAACACCCCGGAGAAAAATATAGTATTTAAATTTATTATATCGTAAGAAATTTTATAAAATTAGAACCCAAATTATTTTGAGCTAGTTAATTATGGGCCTAGAGGCACTATACGACCAAGAAAAGTCTCGACCTTAATTGAGTTTTCTAATTAATATTAGAATTCATATTATAAAAATAGACGTTAATGAGATCGTTTTGATATTAAAACCATTCAAATCGAACTTCATTTTATCTTGGAATGAAAATTTATTTCTTTGAGGATTAGAACCCAAAAATATTCCAAGTAAGCTGAATGATTCTATTCATTTAAAGATTCATTTACAGCCCAACTGAGTTCCATTTTAATTACTCTATCAATTAAATATATGTGTTATACATGGTACTGCTATTAAAAGGAATCAAGATAAAAACACATTATTTAATTAATCTTATCACCAATGCATGTTGGCCATTTGTAATTAGGTTGAGGATATCTAGATGCTTAATATCTAATAGCACTTACATGTAATTAAAAAGTAGTAAAATATATGCTAAGTCATTTATAGATAGGTATGGGTTAGTGCACTTGAGTGCACGTGTATATGTAGTGTTTATGTATATATATATATGTATATATAACTATATGTTGGTCTATGAAAATAAAGAGATAAATAAAAGAAAAGAAAAGAAAATAATAAATTTTTACAACCAATCAAAATAGACCATTTGAGAATCCATTTCAATGGATTAGTGTATCTCTAAATACACGTGTACTATATATGTTGAGTATATATATATATAGTTGACTGGGGTTTAGGCTATGAGTTTATAAAAATAAAAAAATAAAAAAAAAAACGTAGAGAAAACAATAGTGGCAGGAAGAAAATCGGAAAAGGAAAAAAAGAAAGAAAAAAAGGTGAGCTTCTAACAGTCTTGTTTCGATTTAATTTTCGATCAATTCACGTTAAAATTTTATAATCTTTAATTTGTTCTAGACCTCTTGTTACAAATTATAATTTATTGTTATTTAATTTATTAACTATTTTAGATTTCGCCCATTTGACTCTATTTCAATTCCAAACGATCCCAAGGTATAGGAAATTCTTATTTAAGCTATTTATGACATAAGTTATTATTTTATTGGCCTATATTAGGATTCTAAGTTAGAATTCTAATTTTGTAGGTCGAGACGAGCTGAATGTATAGTATCATCTCACGCATAAATTGCACTATTAAGATCATCCAGGTGGGTTTTTTTATAACTCACAACTATGTTTTAAATTCGTCCATGAAAAGTATGTTAAATATTTTAATAACATTGTTTACGCAATGATTGGATGTGTTGAGACTTCATGCATAGAGGAATTCCGACTTACAAGCAAGACGGTTTACTTTGTGACTAAATGTCTAGATAAGTAACCGTAAAGTATCATGTGATCACATAGGGTCTCTCATCCAATGAAGAAGAGTAAACTTTGTTATAAAGTATGTTCATGGTTATTTTCCATGATTTATGCAGCATAGCAGTTTTAAAGCATGAAAGAATGACTTGAATGAATACCAATGCCCACTGAGTGTTTTCTGGCACTCAACCCAAATATTTTCAAATATTTTCAGGTCCTGGAGATCGAGTTGGTTGATGACGAGCTGTTGGACTGGGTTAGACGGTTGACCTTTATGTGGCTTTTGCTAAAACCATCTTTAAACTCTTGTCAGTATTTAAATATTAAATGCTTCTACCAATACTCTACAAAACTTTTAAGTTTGAAAGTTATTGACCTCAGTGGTCAGTTTTTGACTGTATATACAAATATTTAAATGTATAGAAGGGTTGACCGTTGAACTTTTAAACGTGTGATCTGATTGGCTATGTATATTGTCAGGTCATAATTTGGTTATGTGTGTGTTAGTGATTTTAAAATCTTTGTTGGAAGTTGACTTTGAGAACGCCTGAGTGCGTGGTTTGAACATTTTTAAGTTGAGATGCTATTTATTTACAAATTATTTATAAAGTTAAATCTTATTTTTGAAAAATACTTATCACGTAAGCATGTACGTGTATTTTTGGTGACGTTTTGGTCCTAGTGGGACTGGGGCGTTACAGGTGGTATCAGAGCAGGTCTACGAGATTGTAGGCCTGTGATGTTTTCAAAATTGAAATGTTTTGAGTATTGTGTTATTGAAATGGTTGCCCATAACCCAGTAGCTATCGTCTACGCCAAGCTTACTCTGGGAAGGTACTAAAGTTCATGTTTTGAATTTCTTTAGTGCTCTTATGAAAAGTATATGTATATAATTGTATGCATGATATACAAATGCAAGTGATCTCAATGTGTGATTTAAATCATGGTGAAAAGTATGATTTAAAGCATTGTGAAAGTTATGTTTTACAAAGCATGGTTACCAGTGTTTCCATGTCAAATCTATTTGATGCATAAACATCATCTGAGCTAGTTTTAGATCAAAACTTAGCTGGATTTGAACATAGATACATTAAACATGAGTATATGGTATGACCTTAGAGCTTCTTTAGCTCACTGGAATTTTATGATCTATAGAAATCTAAATGCGATGTATCGTTGCCTTAGAATCTTGTAAGTGTATTTGACGATCATAGAATTTATGATATGAAGTACGTATATATGATGCTGCCAAGACATCAAAATAATCAGCAGAAAATCCACCATAAGAAAATACGACACATGTCATTGCCCGGTTTCGAACGTACGACTTCCAACCTTCAATGGCTAGGGTCAACTGACTGAGGCTGGATAATGATTATGAATGATGAAACACACATTTGCCTACATGGTGCGCACTGACTCTTAACAAATTGCATGTAAAATCTTCCAACTCGTTGGTGATGCTGATCATTGGTGAAAAACACACAGAAGGTCGATGACGCCTGATCAGTGCGTGAATATGACTTGGAAGGATCTTAATTACTGATCGAATATGCAAAAACATAGATTTAAACCTTGGGTATAGATCACTAAGTACGGATTTACATGTTTTAAACTTAATAGACTTTGATATTATTCTCGGAATGGATTGGCTAGAAGCTAACCATGCCACAAATAAGTGTCTTGAAAAAGAGTTAATTCTCCGAAGACCAGAGAAATCATAATTCGCTCTCCATGGATCAAAGTTGGGAACTAGAGTAAGAGTTATTTCCGTAATGAAAGTACAATCACTCGATCAAGCTCCAAGGAGATGAGAAGATCGATTGCACTTTCATAGTTATGCTCTTTCACACCAAAGCTACCATGGCATAATCGATACCCCCATTTACCAAACTATGAGTGCCTATAAGCAACTCCATAGAGCAACCGGAGATCCATTAAAAGGGATTCCAACATACATAGTGGAGATCATGAACACCTGTGTCTCCAGCTGCAATACCTCCATCATCCACCTCAGCTACGGCTGGTTCAGCTATGTCCGTCTAGTCAAACCCCACATCTTCGAGCGTCTCCGCTTCAACGACTGCATCATCAACGACGACAAGCCGTTACTTAATGGCAGGATGCTCTCCTTCCAGTATGCGAACACCTTCTATTACTCCCTCTTTGTTTCCTCCGTTATTAAATGGAACCTGCTGCGTAGCCCATTCTACACTAGCTCAATCGTCCGATTTAAGTCCAATGAACCTGCTAATTATGAATGACTTTGATTCAAAATGGGCCGCAATAAATAGCATTTATTTTATGAAGTATGAAGATCGAGTCCAATACAATTACAATATAGTTTATGAATAGGGATACTTAGAAGAGAAGGATGTAAATCGTTCTTAGTGAGTTTGATATGAACAAGTCAGGGAAGGTGACAATTGATGATGTACCTGTGGTGCGGGATTATAAAGACGTGTTCCCAGAAGACTTGCCAGGTTTACCTCCAGATAGACAAGTTAAATTCACGATCAACTTGCTTCTAGGAACTACTCAAGTATCAAGAGCGTCGTATTGCATGACATCAAAGAAGTTAGAATAGTTAAAAGTTTAGCTACAGGAACTCTTAGATAAAGGTTATATACAACCCAGCATCTCACCATGAAGAGCATATTACTATGGATTTTGTGGTTGGTCTGCTCGACAACCCATTGTTTCTTTTGTGTCGGATTTTGCTGAATGACTGGCTTTCTGTTCTTGTTGCTGGAATGCTGAGCCACATATCTCCTTCTCATTCTTTTGAGATCATAAAGGTACTTCTCACAATGTGGTAAAATGTGATCTTTCTTCTCATAATAATGGTAGATGATTCTCTGTTTGTTGCTATTATAAGCATTCATCTTCTTGTCAGTAATGTTCTTTCGGATATGCCGAACATTCTCTTGTACATGCATTGGTTTGCTTGTACTTTCTTTGACAAACACTGTCTTGAACTGTCCACCACTGTATCCAAGACTTGGATGATTTCTTTCCTGAATGTCCTTCAATTGTGGAAATCTTATCAAGATTCTTTGTACTATTGTTCAGCATGTTGACATTCTTTTTGATGGATTTGAGTTCCGCAGACAATTCATCAATCTCCTTCTTTTGCTGCTGAATAGTATTCTTCTATTCAGCATCAGATTTGATCAACTTCTCTTTCTCATTGAGAAGATCTTTGTTATGAGATTGAAGGGTCTTGTTGATCTCCACTACTTCCAGCCATCTTTTATACATCTCCTTGTATGTCTTGACAACTTTTTCTTGGCTGAAGTCTTCATTATCTGACTCATCATCTTCTGCATTGTTGAAGAGATCCTTGAATTCTATGATTTTTGCTGTAAAAGCAATAGTTTCTTCATCTGAATCAATGCTGCCTTCATCAGAGTCATTGTCACTGAGAAAAGCATTGTAATTTTTTTCGTTTCTCTTCAGTGTGTTTGCACACTCGGCTTGAATGTGCCCAAATCCATCACATTTTCTGCACTGAATTTCTCTTCTGAAATTTGAAGTTTGAAACTCTTTCTGCTCATTACTTGAGTTTCTATTTTGCTGAGAATTACCAGGTGGTTGTCTTCTATTATTGGCCCTTCTAGAAGACTACTTATTGACTCTTTTTAACATACGACTGAAGTTCTTGGTGATCAGGACTATATTATTCATTGTATCTGAATCAAGTACAATTTTTGCTTCTGTACATGTTCAGGTACATCTTTCGAAACTTCAGTTTTAAGAGTAATACCTCTCTTTCTTGAGCTTCTGTCTTCATCTTCTAAGTTCATCTCGAATGTTCCTAATGACCCCATCAGCTCATCAAGCCTCATACTCTTGACATCCTTGGCTTCTTCAATTGCAGCAACTTTGTATGAAAACTTCTTTGGAAGAGATCTGAGAACCTTTCTTACAAGCTTCTCATTGTTGATAGGCTCACCAAGAGCAAAACTCTCATTCGATATGCTTCTCAGTCTGGCATTAAACTCACCTATGGACTTAGTATCCTCCATTCTGAGGGTTTCAAACTTAGAAGTAAGGTTTTGAAGCCTTGACAACCTTACTGAACTAGTCCCTTCAAATGTGGTTTCCAGAATATCCCATACAACGTTAGCAGTATCACAAGTTGAGATTAGACTGATGTTTCAAGATCAACTGCAGAGAATATAGCATTGAAATTGTAACTCCACCAGATAGCATAAGTGCGCATATAACAATGATGATAATGAAGCCTAACTTGCGATGCCGAATCATTGAAGCTCAATAAAAGGATGTCTATCTTGAGAAGATAAAAAGAAGAATAGGTCAAGGAGCTCCAAGAGAATTCATAGTTGCAGATGATGATGCATAGATGTACACGAAATGAAGAATTGATAGGAGAAATTTTAGTTCATTGCACACCTTACACTGCTCATCCAGGAAGTACTAAAATGTATAAAGATTTGAGAATAACCTTCTGATGGCAAAACATGAAGAGAGACATTGCATCTTATGTTGAAAGATGCATGACTTGTCAACTAGTCAAGGCAGAACATCAAAGGCCATCTGGATTGCTAAAACCACTAGAAATTCCTGAATGGAAGTGGGAGCATATCACAATGGACTTTATGGTTGGTCTACCAAAGACATTGCGTAGGAATCTTGCCTATGGATCATCGTTGATTGTTTGACCAAGTCGGCACAATTCTTACCGGTCAAGATGACTTTAGGATTGGATAAACTAGCACAAATTTATGTAAGAGAAATTGTAAGACTACATGGTGCACCTATGTCAGTGACATCAGACCGCGATACGCGGTTCACGTTTAAATTTTGGCAAAGCTTACAACATGCAATGGGCACAAAAATGAATTTCAGCACAACTTTCTACCCACAGACTAATGGACAATCTGAAAGAACAATTCAGACCCTAGAAGATATGTGCAGGGCTGTAGTTATGGATCAAGGAGGAATATTTATCTTTAGTTGAATTTACTTACAATAACAGTTTCCAAGCAACCATTGGAATGGCGCCTTATGAGGCTCTATATGGTCGAAAATGCAGATCACCACTTTACTGGGATGAAGTTGGTTAAAGAAAAATTTTAGGCCCGGAAATTATACAGAAAACTGTTGAGGTTATTGATAAAGTAAGACAAAGAATGAAAGAGGCCAAGATTGGTAAAAAAAAATGTATGCAGATAAAAGAAGGAAAAATTCACAATTTCAGGTAGGAGATAAGGTGTTCTTGAAAATATCTCCTATAAGAGACATTGTGCGATTCGGAAAGAAAGGAAAGTTGGGTCTAGATATATTGGACCGTATGAAATTCTTGAACGAATCAGAGAAGTTGCCTACAAGTTGGCGTTACCACCAAAGTTAAGAGAAATTTATGACGTGTTTCATGTTTCAATGCTTCGGAAGTATATTTTTGACCCAAGCCACATCATAAATCAGGAAGAAACAGAAGTAAATCTAGATCTGACATACGATGAGTTTTCAATAGCTATTCTCGACAGAAAAATCCAAAGGCTGCAAAATAAAGAGCTAATGCTTCTAAAAGTTCAATGGAGAATACATGGATAAGAGAAAGCTATATGGAAAATTGAAGATCAGATCTTGACAAGGTATTCAACCCTCGTCATAGTAGGTATATTCAATTTCGGGGACAATTTTTTTTTAAGGAGAGGAGGATGTAACACCTCGGAGAAAAATATAGTATTTAAATTTATTATATCGTAAGAAATTTTATAAAATTAGAACCCAAATTATTTTGGGCTAGTTAATTATGGGCCTAGAGGCACTATACGACCAAGAAAAGTCTCGACCTTAATTGAGTTTTCTAATTAATATTAGAATTCATATTATAAAAATAGACGTTAATGAGATCGTTTTGATATCAAAACCATTCAAATCGAACTTCATTTTATCTTGGAACGAAAATTTATTTCTTTGAGGATTAGAACCCAAAAATATTCCAAGTAAGCTCAATGATTCTATTCATTTAAAGATTCATTTACAGCCCAACCGAGTTCCATTTTAATTACTCTATCAATTAAATATATGTGTTATACATGGTGTTGCTATTAAAAGGAATCAAGATAAAAACACATTATTTAATTAATCTTATCACCAATGCATGTTGGCCATTTGTAATTAGGTTGAGGATATCTAGATGCTTAATATCTAATAGCACTTACATGTAATTAAAAAGTAGTAAAATATATGCTAAGTATTTATAGATAGGTATGAGTTAGTGCACTTGAGTGCACGTGTATATGTAGTGTTTATGTATATATATATATGTATATATAACTATATGTTGGTCTATGAAAATAAAGAGATAAATAAAAGAAAAGAAAAGAAAATAATAAATTTTTACAACGAATCAAAATAGACCATTTGAGAATCCATTTCAATGGATTAGTGTATCTCTAAATACACGTGTACTATATATGTTGAGTATATATATATATATATATATATATAGTTGACTGGGGTTTAGGCTATGAGTTTATAAAAATAAAAAAATAAAAAAAAACGTAGAGAAAACAATAGTGGCAGGAAGAAAATCGGAAAAGGGAAAAAAGAAAGAAAAAAAGGTGAGCTTCTAACAGTCTTGTTTCGATTTAATTTTCGATCAATTCACGTTAAAATTTTATAATCTTTAATTTGTTCTAGACCTCTTGTTATAAATTATAATTTATTGTTATTTAATTTATTAACTATTTTAGATTTCGCCCATTTAACTCTATTTCAATTCCAAACGATCCCAAGGTATAGGAAATTCTTATTTAAGCTATTTATGACATAAGTTATTATTTTATTGGCCTATATTAGGATTCTAAGTTAGAATTCTAATTTTGTAGGTCGAGATGAACTGAATGTATAGTATCATCTCACGCATAAATTGCACTATTAAGATCATCCAGGTGGGTTTTTCTATAACTCACAACTATGTTTTAAATTCGTCCATGAAAAGTATGTTAAATATTTTAATAACATTGTTTACGCAATGATTGGATGTGTTGAGACTTCATGCATAGAGGAATTCCGACTTACAAGCAAGACGGTTTACTTTGTGACTAAATGTCTAGATAAGTAACCGTAAAGTATCATGTGATCACATAGGGTCTCTCATCCAATGAAGAAGAGTAAACTTTGTTATAAAGTATGTTCATGGTTATTTTCCATGATTTATGCAGCATAGCAGTTTTAAAGCATGAAAGAATGACTTGGATGAATACCAATGCCCACTGAGTGTTTTCTGGCACTCAACCCAAATATTTTCAAATATTTTCAGGTCCTGGAGATCGAGTTGGTTGATGACGAGCTGTTGGACTGGGTTAGATGGTTGACCTTTATGTGGCTTTTGCTAAAACCATCTTTAAACTCTTGTCAGTATTTAAATATTAAATGCTTCTACCAATACTCTACAAAACTTTTAAGTTTGAAAGTTATTGACCTCAGTGGTCAGTTTTTGACTGTATATACAAATATTTAAATGTATAGAAGGGTTGACCGTTGAACTTTTAAACGTGTGATCTGATTGGCTATGTATATTGCCAGGTCATAATTTGGTTATGTGTGTGTTAGTGATTTTAAAATCTTTGTTGGAAGTTGACTTTGAGAACGCCTGAGTGCGTGGTTTGAACATTTTTAAGTTGAGATGCTGTTTATTTACAAATTATTTATAAAGTTAAATCTTATTTTTGAAAAATACTTATCACGTAAGCATGTACGTATATTTTTGGTGACGTTTTGGTCCTAGTGGGACTGGGGCGTTACAGTTTTTGTTTTCGATTTTTATATATTTAATTTGTTTTGGTATACATGAATCGTAATTAGTTTGTTAATCAATTTTAAGATAATGAACTCAGCTTCAAAGTTCCCTCATGATTGTCGAGGTGCTCAGAAAGGTTTGTATATGAATGACTAGTTACACTAGTTAGCATTTAAACTACAGGTTCTAATTTTTTAATTATTTATTTTTAGAGCAGTGATTTTTAGCCAGATTCTGGCTAGCCAGAATCTTTTATCATTTTTAATAATTAATTAATTTAATTAATAAAACACTAATTATTCAATAAATTTACATTGATGCCCTCCATAATAATTAGGGCAACTCTATATGTGCTTCAATTCAGAAGAAATCGAAGATGGAAAAAAAATAAAGAAGTGAAGAAAAGAAAGAAGATGAAGATGCGCCCCTTTCATTTGATCCGTTTCTGGAGTGATTTTAATAATTAATTACAAATCACTAATTTCATGACAAAAGGATAATATAGTAAATACATAACATTTAATAATTAACATAATTAATTTATTAATAATACAGTTTTATTAATCATCAAAAAATTAGATTCTGGCTAGCCAGAATCTGGCTGACTAGCATTATTCTTATTTTTATTTCATGTTTCCAATTTTCTCTGACAATTTATGTAGCTGCGCC
Organism: Perilla frutescens; assembly: GCA_026008535.1. Classification (NCBI taxonomy): domain Eukaryota; kingdom Viridiplantae; phylum Streptophyta; class Magnoliopsida; order Lamiales; family Lamiaceae; genus Perilla; species Perilla frutescens. The sequence continues at coordinate 37,829,856 of BRKX01000020.1, read as the reverse complement.
GAAATAATTTATGATGTTAAATAAATGGAAGTTCGTCTATTTAAGCGGCAACTAGTCAATTAACAAGAGCAATATGAATTTATGAAATTTCGATATTTTGTTTTCCCCTTGGTAATCAATCATGGAACATTACGAGGAAACTAATATGAGGTTGTGTCAACGATCTCGGTCCAAAATAAGTCCACAAATCCTGCAAAATCAAATCAAAGAAGATTAGTGCCTTATATAGTTTTATTTCCTTAATTATAAATTTATTTCTCCTTTATGTACTCCCTCTTGTATCAAAGGTAATGTACAGAAAATAATATGATTCAGATTCGACTTTCAATTCTCTCCAAGCATTCAACAACCACAACCTTTCAATTATGAATCCTATTAAATCCAACATGGTATCAGAGCAGTGGAGATCCTAGAGGATCACCATTGTTTCTGCATCATCATCTACCCAAATCAATCCCACAACAATGACGGATGAAAGCCCACCGAGTACCCAAACATCTCTACCTGGAGCAGAGATGTTGGCACAACAGTTAGCAAGTCTTCTACACCAATACAATCCTCCCACAACAGAAACCAGAAACATAGGAAGCAATCAAAACCAAGCTGTCACAGTTAGTATCAAACTTAATGAGTTCAATTACTCATTATGGGCCAGAATGATGCATTTAGCAATCAGAGGGAGGGGTTGTCTCAATCATATCACAGGTCATCCTCCTCTCCCTGACTCTACCGATCCCACATATCACAAGTGGTACCAGAATGATCTCACGGTAATCTCATGGATTATCCAGAACATGGAGCCAACGCTTGCCAGCAATTATGTTCAATATAGATCAGCTGAGAGCCTATGGAAAGGATTGGCCACCACCTACAGTGTCAAAAGAGACTCAGCACAGATATTTGAGTTAACAATTCAAGCGAACAGTCTAAAGCAGGGGCAGGGAACAATCGAAAATTTTTACAGTACACTCCAGCGAATCTGGGCTGAAATTGATGACAATCAACCCAACCCAATGACATGTGAGAAGGATATTGAGATGTATCGGCGGCTGCAGTCAGAAACGTGGCTATTCCAACTCTTGGCCGGAATCAATGATAAATATGAACCGGGGAGATGAGATATTTTGAAAATGAAACCCTTACCAAACGCCGAAGCAGCATATTCATTACTCCGAAGAGGCGCCGCCCGACGTGGAATCTGGGGACCAAAATCCGATGGAGGATCCGACGCCGGCATCGGCAGTGGCTTAACAATCCACTCAGACACTGAGGCAGCCGGCCTTGCCGTGAAAGGACACAGACCACCGCCGTCCCGGTCAGGCCAGTCAAAGATCACCGGCAACACCTCATTCCGAGACAAGATTGATAAATTGAAGCTTAAGTGCTCTCATTGTGGAATGAGTAAACACAGGAAAGAGAATTGTTTCCGGTTGGTTGGTTATCCGAAATGGTGGGAGGATAACCACAAACCACCGAAAGGGGGCAAGGCTTCCACCGCGGTGGGCAACAGAGTGGTCATCGGCACCACGGTCAGCAATAACGGAGGAGTGCAGTACAGAGGTGGTGGTAGAGAGGAGGAAATGGCGATGGCGGCGAGGGTTTCTGGAGCAGAAGGGGACGGAACGATTGAGGACAGAGGAAAAGGCCAAGGAGGTGGCCCATATAACTTTAAAGGTACTGGGTCGGGTCATTTAATGACCGGCCCATCCACTCCCTTTAATATCCCTCATTCAAATATCCCATTTGGCTATGCTTGTGTTACCTATGATAATAAATCTCCAAATTTAAATAAAAACCCTGACTGGATATTTGATTGTGGGGCAACGGACATGATGACATATGATGCTTTGGACATCTGCGCACCATCTAAGCCAAATAAAACCCATGTTCAAACAGCCAAAGGAGAAGTGACACCTGTTACTGGAGCCGGCATTGTGGCTATCTCACCTACTCTCCGAATTTAAAATTGCTTATATGTCCCGGCTTTATCTCACAAACTGCTATCTATCAGCCATGTCACGAAAGAACTTAACTGCACGGTTCTAATGCATCCCACATTTTGTTTACTGCAGGATATCAGGACGTGGGCAATCATTGGACGTAGCACTGAGCGACGTGGTATGTACTATGTGGATGAAATTACTCAAAAAGGCACCGTGATGCTGGCTACCGGAACCGTTTCCCAAGCTGCTTGGCTTTAGCACCGCTGTCTTGGTCATCCCTCTACTGGTTATCTTCGACTTTTATTTCCCGATTTAGTTTCAAATTCCAATTTGTATTGTGAGATATGTGTTTTGGCAAAAAGCCACCGGCAGACTTATAAACCCAGTAATACTCGTGTGTCCTCTATATTTTCTCTTGTGCATTCGGATGTTTAGGGTCCTACACCTGTGATGGGTGGTCAGGGGTTTACATATTTTTTATTGTTTATTGATGATCACACACGTATGACTTGGGTGTATTTTTTACATCACAAATCTGAAGTTTTTTCCAAATTTTCTCAATTTTATACTATGATTCAGACACAGTTTAACACCAAAATCCAAACCCTTCGGTCCGAGAACGGGGGGAATTTGTGAATTCTTCTATGACCAAATTCTTCCACGATAACGGACTTCTTCACCAGACTACTTGCCCGTATACTCCTGAACAAAATGGCGTAGTTGAGCGGAAATATCAGATCATTCTTGAGATCACCCGAGCCTTACTCATCGAGGCTTGAGTTCCTTCTCATTTTTGGCCTGAAGCTGTTGCTACTGCTGTTTATCTTCTAAATCGGTTACCTACGAAAAGCCCTGACCTTCAAACCTTGTTACAATACCTTTCCAAGCTCACCCATGTTCCTGTTCCACTAACTCTTAAACCCCGGATATTTGGTTGCTCTGTTTTTGTTCACTTACCCAAATCTACCAGAACCAAACTCGATCCTTGTGCCGTTAAATGTGTCTTTGTTGGGTATGGTATCAATCAAAAGGGTTATCGGTGTTATGACCCAAAAACCCGCCGCATGTTCACTATCATGAATTGCGACTTCCTTGAAACCGAGTTTTTCTATCGCACCCCCCTTAGTGGTCAGGGGGAGAGTCGTACAGTTGACTCACTAAGTTGGTTGCTAAGCCCGAGCGGTTCTCCTGAAATGGTTCCAACAGAGATAGTTAACCGTACCGCTGAGATAATTACTGAAACGTCGTCAGCACAGACCACCGAGCAAAGTGATCATGCCAGTGATTCTCCTCCTAACTTGATACCTGAGGTAAACAATTCATGTATTTATGCCAGTCCTATGATTGATTCTGATTCTGATTCTAATTTTAATTCTGATTCTGATTTTATTGAGCCCAGCCCTGATTCTAACATTGTTCTTAGTTCTGTGGTGAGCCCTGATCAGTATGTTTCAGATACTCCGGAATTACCTCATCAAGATGCTCCCGTAAGACAGGATACAGGACGATATGTTTTACCTCCACGAAACAACAGGGGTGTGCCACCCAAAAGATACACTCCAGAAAAAATATCCAGGAAATCAAGATACCCCGTTGAGGGTATTGCAAAAGGGAATCTCACAAACTTAGCAGCTGCTTTTCAGACAGGACTGTATAATGAAGAGAGTCTGCCACGAACAGTCAAAGAAGCTTCTCAATCAAAAAAATGGGCAGATGCAATAAGAAAGGAGATGGATGCTCTTGCTCGCAATCAAATATGGGAGAAGTGCAGATTACCACACGGAAAAAAACCAGTTGGGTGCAGATGGGTCTTTACAATCAAACGTAAGCCTGATGGGTCAGTTGAAAGATACAAGGCACAATTAGTTGTGAAAGGGTACACACAAACCTATGGAGTGGATTATTCAGAAACTTTCTCACCAATGGCGAAGATGAACACTGTTAGAGTGTTACTTTCAATAGCAACAAACAATGACTGGGCTCTTCATCAGTTTGATGTTACAAACGCCTTTTTACATGGAGAGTTGACAAAAAGGTGTATATGGAGGTTCCGCTTGGTTTTGAATCAGATTTTCAATAGAATGAAGTTTGCCTTTTGAAAAAGACTCTATGGACTCAAACAGTCTCCGAGGGCCTGGTTTGGAAGATTTACTAATGCTATGAAGAGCTATGGATTTCGGCAGAGTAATTCAGATCACACGTTATTCTTATTCTTGAAAAAATGGGGAAATCTCATCACCTGTCTGATCATTTACGTGGATGACATGATCATCACAGGTAGTGATTTAGAAGAAATTGATAATCTAAAAAAGAATCTATTTGTGGAATTCGAGATGAATGATCTAGGAGCTCTTAAGTATTTCCTCGGCATTGAAGTCCTTAGATCGGCTGGAGGAATCTTCATTTGTCAGAAGAAATATACTCTTGATCTACTTACTGAGACAGGAATGCTAGACTGCAAACTGATTGATACCCCAATCGCTGTTAACCATCGCTTGCAGATTGTTGAAGGAGCTGAAGCTGCTAATCAAGAACAGTATCAACGTCTTGTAGGAAAGCTCATTTATCTCTCACACACAAGGTCAGATATTGCTTATGCAGTTGGAGTGGTTAGCCAATTCATGCACAAACCACAGACGGATCATATGAAAGCTGCCCTTAGAATAGTACGATACCTTAAAGGTACGTATGGATATGGACTGTTCTTTGGAAAGCATGGTCACTCAAGAATTCATGGATACACAGATGCAGATTGGGCTGCAAATCCAATAGACAGAAGATCCACTGCTGGATATTTTACATTTGTTGGAGGCAACCTTGTGACCTGGCGAAGTAAGAAACAAAAAGTTGTTGCCTTGTCTAGTGCCGAAGCAGAGTTTAGAGGTATCAAGAGTGGGATAACTGAACTCCTTTGGTTGCAAAAGTTGTTAACTGCATTGGGTTTTGATCAAAATCAGAAAAGTTAACTCTTTTGTGACAACAAAGCGGCAATCAGCATTTCTGAAATATTCAGTTCAACATGACCGAACAAAACATGTGGAGGTAGACAGGCATTTCATCAAGGAGAAATTGGAAGCAGGGATCATTGATCTTCCATTTATCAGATCTGAAGATCAACTTGCAGACATCCTAACAAAGGCGGTTAACTCAAGAAGTTTTTCAAGAGTTATCGACAAGTTGAGTATCGGAGATCCTACTACTCAACTTGAGGGTGAGTGTCAACGATCTCGGTCCAAAATAAGTCCACAAATCCTGCAAAATCAAATCAAAGAAGATTAGTGCCTTATATAGTTTTATTTCCTTAATTATAGATTTATTTCTCCTCTATGTACTCCCTCTTGTATCAAAGGTAATATATAGAAAATAATACAATTCAGATTCGACTTTCAATTCTCTCCAAGCATTCAACAACCACAACCTTTCAATTATGAATCCTATTAAATCCAACAGGTTGCAAATATCCAAATTCAATTTTTGGATATGGTATACTGTAGATGGGTATACACCCGTGAAAATTGAGAGCCCTTTTCAATATATTTTTTTTTTTTTTAATTATTATGAAGAAAGAAGGTTGTGGCCTGTACAGTAAATGGGGTTTTATTTTTATTTTTTAGGGCTTAGAACTTATAAGTTTTGGGGCTATAGGAATAAAATAGTCTTAAAATATATATTTATATTTTAAATATTTTTGGTACTATAATCACCTATATAAAATTACTCTTAGATGGGCAAAAACGTCCACTATGTTGGGCCCTTATTAGAGGGTCTCTTAATCTTATGTCGGCCTATATGAATTAATCTAGACCCAATACTATGATTTGGGGGGTCTTAAAAATAGGTTATTTTTTTATTTTTTTGAGGGAATTAAAATAAGTTTGTTAACAAGTTTTCTTAATGCAATTAATCACTTGAGTCATAATTAAGCCATAGAAAGTTATATCGTTCGGTCCTTAATTAATTGTTTTTTAATACACTAGTCCTTACTACAAATTTGTAAAGCGTTGTTTACCAAATAAATATTTGGATCACAAACTTGAGGATGTTACTGCATCAAATCATTCACTCCTTATAAAACAAGCAAATTGAATATGAAATTGTGCCATTTTTCAATTCATAAATTTAAGATTTCATTGATCAAAAGCCGATGTACATACCCAGCATTAACATAACTAAGCAAGTAAAGAAAGCTATCAACTAAGATCCTTTCTTTTACAAAGCCAAAATGCAACCAAAATGAGCCAAAATCAACTGGGAAATTACCAAAAGTCTAAGGTAAGCAAACAAGAACTAGAGAAAACTAAACATCGGCATGCAGAATTTTCAATCCACCCTCGAGATTTTGAACGGCTTCTCTCCTTCCTCTTCTTCCTCATTCATGATCGCTTCCTTTCGCCTCTTCTTCTTCGATTTTGATTTCCGCGGAGAAGATTCCTTACCTACATCATCACCACCGCCCAAGATGGGCTCAACCTCAATCTCATTAATCCCCTTCGCAGCTACTAATTTCTTCTTAGCTCTTGCATTTTCCAAACCAGACTCATCCTCCACATAGTACTCCTCCATCTCCATCATTGGTGCATTGTTTACTGATGCAGCAGCCACCAACTCCATCTGAGGCTGATTTGAGACGGAGCTCCTAAATGAGTAGAACCCGGGCTCCCGTTCGAACACAACCGGCTGAACTCTCGTCTTACCAACCGGCAACTTAATCCTCACGGAGCGAACAAGCGTCTCGGAAACATCAACTTCCACAAGAACCCTAGCAAACGAGACCTTCTCCTTCGTGCTCGTGTCAACGTCGCTGCAGAGGGGGTTTCCCACCTTCGATGCGATCTTGCTGAGAGCAGCTCCATTCCAGCAGTCGAGGGGGAGACCAGGCAGCCTTATCCAAACAGGAACAGTCTTGATCATCACATCTTCGAACTCGAAGCATTCGGGCATGGATTTCATCACGAGGGGCCTTCCTTCGACGAAGTAAGGCCCGTTTTGAAGAACTCTTTGGCTGTCGAATTCGTTTCCGAATATGAAAATGATCCATCCAGTGGGGAGGGCGTGGAAGCGGACTTGGACATTCCAAGAGTTGCAGAGGTGCAGAAGGGCCTCTTTGCCTGGGAATCTTGAGCCGAAGTAACCGAGCAAGAAGCAGTCGTGCACACTGTCGAGTTCGTCGCTGCCGAGAACGACGTCGTCTTCGGTGGATTCCACGGCTTCGAGAGCGAGGCCTTTGAAGCTGCTGGTGAGGGCTAAGGCTGCTTCCATGGGTGAATCAGAGTGAGACATTGAGTTGCTTTGTGAGAGAATCAATATTTGAATTTGAATGTTGGAGGAGCAGAGCAGTTTCCCCATACATATATATACACATTGATTTGAAATCAAAATAGAGTGTACACCTACTGACTTGGTTAAGTCTCATCAATCCAGCAGCCCTTTTGGGGGAATGCATTTCAAATCATCCCTCCTCCCAAGTTCCAACGGCTACCATTTTCTTAATGAGCGGGAATTTGTTTTTTTGGTTCAAAATCCTCAACAATTCAAAGAAGAATTTGGAGCGATTTAGTTCCAAAAGTAATAAAATATAAGATAAAAAGAAATTTGGACACTTGTGCACTCATGAGTGGCTTTAATTTGGGGAACAATCTTGGTTAAATAGAGAGATTAACTCTTTTTTTTTTTTTTTGGGGTGGAGATTAAATTTTTGCTACTTATTATGGGTGGTTCATAACTACTTTAATTAATAGTATGTCCAATGGTAATTCTTACCACACTTTCCCTTCCTAACTATATAAAAAAAAAAAATTATAAAAACAATTGCTATAATTTTTAAAGGTTAATTACCTTAAAATATATAAATTATTTTGGGGATTTTTTTTCACATGTTATAAAAAACTCAATTCTAATAACATGAACGTAGCAATTGTTTGGATTTTCAAATTCAGACACTTTAACCCGATAAAAAATTCGTGTATATTAAAATAATTTGGTGTCCACGTAGATGTAGACATGGAAATCTCCGACAACCACATTATTTTAGTTGACTGAATTTTGAAAATCATATGAAAAATTAAATAACTGATAGATTTATGTTATTAAAATTTCGTTGTCTAAAATGTGTGAAAAATCAAAATGAAATCGCCTAACAGACTTTGTAAAAAATTTTAAAATTTATTTAAGGCTTGACGAAAAATGAAATCACCATGAACGAGGAAGCTACATGGAAGAGAATTTTATGCGCTATATTTCTGAATTCACTAGTAGCATACAAAATGGAACAAGTATCTGGTACCGTATAGCATATATGGACACCCGATGATTTCTATCTACAGTAAAATCTCTATACAGTAATATCGTTGGGACAAAAAAAAAATATCACTATAAGGAGGTTATTCTTATATAGAGTTTGCATATAAAAGTTATTATTTTTTAAAACAAATTAATATATATTATACAACACTTTGAAATGTCTATTCATATTTTAAAAAGATGAATTTAAAGGGTATATAAGATTCATTCATGTGCTTTAACCGAAGAAAACATCATTATAGGAATCAGACAATTAGCTCAAGGTGATAATCCAGAAGATGATAGTGTAGAAATAGAAAAAGCATTGTGTCAAAGGCTTCAAGTTGATTATGTTGGACAAGTTGGAAATGTTTTGGATTCAACAAGAAAGTGATTGTGTTGACGAGTTACTTCGAACACGCAAGTTAAAAGATGTGGTATTAACCCAAAAAATTAAAGCATTGTCACATGCAACTTTAGATAAGTATTTCATACAATCTTGAGTTTAATCTAACATATGTAGTTAAATAATTCTAGATATTTTATATAAATATTTAAATATATTTAAAATTTAATGTCATTTTATTATTATATTGAGGTAAATTTCTTAAGAATGATCCTAAAAAAAATATCGAAATATTACAATGTAGATGTTATTTTTATTTATAATTGGTCATAAGTTGGGACCATGAGTTTTTATTACTATAATAAGATTATTCTTATATAGAGTATTCATATATAGATGTTTTACCGTGTAATTTTTAACATTCAAAACCACGATATTCCTAGCTAGTTCTGGTTCCAAAATCCTATTTTCGTAAGGAGTCAATGCATTCCCCTCCTTACTACCGCTTATTTCATTGGTATGCATGCACAAAATCAACGCAAGCAACTCAAGAAATCCAATTTATTTATTTATTTATTTCCATATTAATTTCTTGATTACTAATTTGTTAGATAATGTATGAATTTACTTACAGCAACCAAAATAAGATCCCAATAAATTAATATCCAATCCAGAACGATTCGATCGAATTATTATTATTATTATTATTATTATTATTATTATTATTATTATTATTATTATTATTATTATTATTATTATTATTATTATTAAGTTCAAACAAAATAGCATACAACAGAAAAGAAAAAAAAATCAATAACATAGAGTACAGAAAATGACTAAGAGAAAAAAAAAATCAGAACTGATAGAAAAAACAATAAAATTGAATCTCAATTTATAGTATTTAATTGAACATATATATTATAGTATAATGAAATTGATTTCTTAAATAATAATTCTCAATTGGACCCACATAATATAGTGTAGTATGAAATTGATTTTAAAATTATTAATATTCAATTGAACTTATACATTATAGTATTATAAAATTGATTCTCATGTATGAATTCCCAATTGGACCTATACATTATATTATAATGAAATTTAACATCGCCTTATGATTTGGCGTAAATTAAATATGTCCAATTTTAATCGATTTTAACATACCTAACAACATTTTTTTATTAATAATGTCAAATGACGCCTAATGACTCATTCTCGTGATTTATTTGTCCAATATATCATTTCACTAATTTCCATCCTCAAACCCAATCATTAAAATTGCTACAATTGAGCAACCCTAAATAATATCTTTTCTAAAATTGACGCAGCGATCTAATAGCGGCGAAATCTTTGATAGAAATTAAATGGAATCAAAATGTTAAAATGTTATTTAAAAAAATTATTATTTTTTCCCCTTAGATTAGTCTTCCTACCTTATAAATCAAAACTAAATTCCTAAAGCAAACAAACAGTATGGCGCCAAATTTTGCCAAAAAATCACAAATATGAGAAAGGTAAACATTATTATTTCATTATATAATAAATCCATATATGTGTGTGTACATGTGCATGTGTGCCCTAAATCAAGTCTGTATACATAGTTGCACTGAAAAATACTTAAAGAAGATGGAAGAAATTAGGGTACCAAAAACATCGAAAAGGCTGATCTCGATGCTGCAAGAAGAACAAGAACAAGAAGAAGAAGAAGAAGAAGAAGAGAAGAATCTTGAGGAGATAAAAAATCAAATAGTTGCAGATTCCTACGACGACGAAACTTTGGCGGATGAAGAAGACAACTGCATCGACTCCAACAACAGCAGGAGGAAGGAGAAGGGGAAGGGGAAGAGAGCTTCGCCCGACAATCGGAAGAAGAAGATGATGAAGAAAAAGAAAGACTACAATGACGATGATCGTGTGAACCCAGAAGATTATCCAGAGTTGGGGAAGTATTTGAAGCAGGAATTAATGGAAGATGAAGCTCAACAGAATTGGACTGTCATTGGGAATCACAATGCTAAATTGCTACAAAAACAGTGGGTTTTACTAATGGATAAGCAGATTACCGTTTCTTTACAAAAGATGGATTTGTTGGATGAAATTTATTCCTTCATTATGGATATCATTCAATCTAAACAATAAATCATATATATTCACTCTTCACTCTACCTCATTTATTTTTTCTTCTTTTCGTTTTTTTTATCATCAACTTAATTTTAATTATATTTATCTCCCAATTAAATGTATAATAAATAATGTGTTAATACTACTTAGTACTTCAATTTTTATTTTATTTTATTTTTTTTACTCACACTCCCGGCTTCGTGGTATTGTACATCAATTTTAATTTTATGTTCGTTTACCTTTTTGGTTTCCGCAAAGAGACTATAGATACCCCTAAATACGAAGATGGATTTCCGTGTCAAAATTTTTTAATTTTGGAGAGAATCGTTTTAGTATTAATATAATTAGGAATTATTTATGTGATATTTAAGGAAAAGGTACGTTTAAATTTTAACTGCTAAATTAATAATTATATATTTTATAATGGTAAATTCAAGTTATTATTTGATAAAATGAGAAATAGTTTGTATTTAAAACTACATATTAGGGAAATTTGTGAAATAAAATAGTTTGATTTTTAGTAGGTCGTACTTGTATAATTACATATATATGCTTCCATGCATGTTCGATTAATTACTTGCTATGCAAATCAAGAATACATAGTTTATTCCATTTTCGCTTCTTAATTAACGTTATTTTTTAATTTCTTCATCTTTCATTTAATTAATTTAATTCATTACTCTTGGGAGTTTGCACTAACTCGAAGAGTGCTATCTTGATATGATCCGAGGAAGGTTATATCAATTGTTTATTTAGCCATTACCTATTAATTAGTAGGATTTAAAAAAATAAAAACCAAATTAATTATAACATGCAAGCATTTGAAGTGCTACTAGCTAGCTTTTTGTTTTGAGTTAATTTACTTGGAAGGTAAAGGCATCAAGAAAAACTAGTTTTAGTGATGCCAAAGTCAGTGACGGCCATATTGTTGTGACTAAAAACACTCATATTGTGACGATAAATTCTGTTATCACAGAAAATTATTAATTGTGATAATTTTAAATGTTGTCATTATTTATCGTCACTAAATTATTGGCGCCAAATATTATCGTTCACGAGAAAAAATTGTTGTCACTAATGCAATGATAAATAAATAGTGACAAAGATTTGTATCATCACTAATTCTTTAATATTTTTTTTACTAACAACTTAAGATTCTCACAAAAAATTCAAGAATTTAGTGACAATAATATATTGTCAGAAAGCCATAAAAAAATTATTAGTGATAAGAAATATCATCACTAGTAAATAAACTTGTTTATAAAGAACTGCACATAAACAAAAAGAATAAAGGCCTGTAGTTTTGAAACCACATTTGTTTCAATAAATAGTTTTTGAGGAAAATAAAGTCATACATAGTTAACTGGGGTGTTATTGTTCAAATGGAGGGTATGAACTGCATTCATACTGATCGAAATTATCTTTTTCTATGAATTTAAAAAGTTGCAAAGAATCCTGATTATTTTTTGCATGAAAGCTGTTCAATTCCTTTTCGGATTTTAATGATATTTTACTATTATTTTCGACTGTTCCATGAAGTGAGATATGGATATTTACTATATAATTTACATAGAGTACGTTCCTAAATGCCCAATCTTTTTTTCTTTATTAAAACAATTCAAAACTAATTATTTATTCAATATTCGATATCCTATTTTCTTTCTTTCTTCTTTTTTTTCTATTAACTAAAATGTTATTTTTTCAGTGAAAAGGTAATTAATAAGACATTCACAATGCAAAGGTGAAAAATATGTGAGGAGTGCCAAAAAAAAGTGGAAAAAAAGGGTGGTGCAACCTTTAAATAATACAATAAAGTCCGAACATCAATGAACAGAAATAATCATACATTGTAATCAAGCACATCATGATATAAAATAAAATCCAAATGACCATATAAGAAAAAACACAAAAGAGTTCCATCACAAACTAAATTGGACACCAATACTAAACAGTCTTAACTTCGCACATCAATCAATTCAACCTCGTACTCTAACCATGAGTTTGGCGGTATGATATTATCGAACCCTTCTTCTCCAAAACTGCATTTCATAATAAACAAAATTTAATTAATTAAACACATCATAAAATTAAATCAAACATAAAGGGAGGTCAATTAATTAAATTTTAATTTTTACAACATATAATATATATACCCTAAAGATGGTGGAATGATGAGCCTCCTCTTACCACCAACACGCATTCCTGCAATAATAAATATTAATATAATGTTAGTTTCATTTTAGGAGAACAAATTAAAATAGTTGTAACTCTTATAAAGATATATTCAATTTCCAGCTACATACCCTCAACACCAATGGAAAACCCATCTATCATTGCTTCGTCACCTGATTAAACACCATTTATTTAGGTTAAAAACAACGATGATCATATCTCACACACACACACACACACATATATCTTAGTTTAATCATAACAAGATTTTATACCTAAGCAAATTCTGCGAGGATCTTTGTTAATAGTAGACTCAAAGACGTGCTCAGTGTCCTTCAACTTCGCAGTGAAATGGATTTTGACCTACACGAGCGCACCTATAAACATGAGAAACTATACAACTTAAACCCGTACGTTTATGTGTAAATCGACACAAACCTTCATCCCTCGGGAAGCTAATTTCCCATTAGGGTCTCCCTCAGCTAAATCTTCGATCTCAACCTGCTTTCCCTTTTTGTGATCCTTCTTCTTTCTTGAAGTTTTCTTCTTTTTTGATCGAGAATCACTTTTAATTAAGAAACACATGCATGCATGTATCATAGAAACATTAATATTTTAATTCAGCAAAACCAAAAACAATATGTAATTTTTCATTCAATCTCAACCAGATACTCACCCATCAACCACACCTCTCTCATGACTTGGTGGAATATCATTCTCCACGCCATTCAAACTTGGAAGATTATTTTCACTTCAAACATTACAAAATGAAGGTTTTCACATGAATATGTTAAGTTTCATAACAAACATACATACATACATATATTCATCAATTATTCATATATATATAAATCATAATTCAATGCTTACGATGGTTGATTTTCAATCTTATCTTCAACATGACAATCAATTGAGAGGCCTTCCATCACTTCTTCTGATTCCTCATCTTCAGCAATCTTACAACCTTGAACCTCCATTTTTGTGAACCTATAATTCAATAATGAGTCTAGCAATTCCAATACAACCTTTCATCAATCTTTAAATATTACAAATTTTTTCATAATTTTTATAGTAGATAAATTCTTATTCATGGCCGGATTCAAAACTAGGATAACATATGAATGGACTAATTCCAAGCAACAATTTTAATTTCCATACAATAATAATTTAACCTGTACAAATTACCTTTCTTGTTCACAATCTCTTTGTTTCAATTCATAGTAACATTCTTCTTCTTCCCCAAGATCTTCACTATTGTCATCGGACAATTCAGCATCATTATCTGAATAAGTGTCCTTTTCCTCAATGTTCTTCTTTTCTGCAATCATTATATGATCACAACTTCAATTAGTAATTGATAATATATAGAAAAATCTGAAATCATTAAGATTTAAAGATTTATAACTTGTAATATTTGTTTGTACAAAATCTTAAACTTCACATATACTTAACTTGATAACCGATCAATGCTATAGTCCACTTTCTAATGAAAAACGTTCTAATCAATTTCAGATCAAATACAACTTCAATTAAGAACTATAACTTCCCAATAACACAAAACACAATAAAATTTCTCACAATACAAGTAAAACCTAACAAGAACAACACCAATTGAAGAAGTGAATTCAAAAATTGAAATCAAGATTTCAAATAAAACATACTTGATTGAACAGTGGTAAACTGATGGCGCTTTAATATTTCCAATTCGAGTTGACACTCCTGCTGATCAAGAAGTAACTTCTGGTAGTAGAGCTCAAGTTCCTTCCTGCCCAACTCTTTCCACTCCCTTTCAAGGCGTTGCCGATTCACCTTATCTTCCGATTCGGATTCCGATTCCTTCATCTTCTTCTTCTTCTTCTTCGTCGGAGACAAGGATTTTTCACGATGATCGTCAGCAAGGGCTCTCTTTCCCCACAACGATTTCGAGAGTTGAAAGAGACGTGCTTGGTGAGGATCGTGCGGCGGAGAAGAGTCCATCTTCTTCTTTTCAAACTTCCTCTGTAGACCTGAAATCTTCTTCCCTATCTGCCGTGGTTTATATTGGCTATCTAGTTTACTAATCTTTCGGAATTCCACCCACTTATTTTTTATGTGGGCATGTGTTTCTGCGAAAACACTATACTCCTCTAGCATTAATATTTCATCTTCTTTAGAAAATATTGAAGAAAATGGGAGGGCTGCTGCTCGCGGAATCGGCGGTAGAGACGACTCCGATTCGGACCTTTCGTCGCCGGAGACCATATCTTAATGAGAGAGAGAGAGTCGGAGCGTTGTTTTTGACCTTTTGGTTACCTTGATTTCTCTTCGGTTCTAATTTCTAAAATATATAATGCCGTAATATTTTCCTTTTTCTTTTCTTCTATTTTTCAAGTTATATTTGTTTATTTGTTTTAGGTAATTTTTAGATTTAGTTCAAAGTCATCCAAGATTTTATCCTTTCTTCAAATTAACATTTCGTTAATATTATTGTGACCGGTTTTTTTCTTTTTTACCCCCTAAAAACTTCACATGATATTTCATACATGATGTTCCACCTTGTGTTACATTTTTGAGTATTTATTTTTTTGTGATTTATTTAATTTTAAGATTATTTTGTAGGGTTCACCTTACCCGATTATATGGTATATAATTCTTTTTTTACTATTTAATTCTAAGTTTTCAATTAATAATTTATTTTTATTGTTAATTAATTTCAAATTTAATTTTGTGATTTTTTTAATCTATTTTTTTGTTGAAAAATATTGACTATGATTATTTATGTTATAATTAATTTTTATTTGATAATAAATATTATCAAAATTATAAATTTAATAGTGAAATACGAACAAGTGTAGCAAGAAATTTGAATCCTAAAACCTCCATGGTACGACTAGAAGAAAATATGAAATATCTCAAATAACACAACTAAACCCATTAAAATTAAAACAAGACGTGAAAAAAAATTGTCTGCAAATAAAACTCATATATATCCGTGAAATATATAAACACCAATAGTTCCTCATTTAATTTTCAAACTATATCCTTAACGATAACTAAATTTTGAAATTCATGTTTATGGAAACCGATTGTGTATAGAATGCCGAGAACAATATTTTTGTACTCATTCCAATTCAATTCCATAAAATTCTCTCATCTTCCTAATAAATTTATTCCAATTAGGACTAATCAAATACACCCCAAGATCTTTATTCCATATTCCATTTTTTTAATTTATTGCGAAAATGGGACGTGTAAGGAAATACTATTAATTAGGGATGCATTTATGTTATATAAAGTTTACTTTTTGTGTCTTCGGGACATTTATGAGGCTTCTTTCACAATTTTATACTAATTAGAAGAAAATATTTTCAGAGGATAACTAATTAATATTTCTGTAGTACGGTGTACGAAAATTATTTTATGCATTTTTAAGTTTAAAGTTTAAAAATAATTATCTTATCCATTTTTAATTAAGTTTAAAGCTTAAAGATAGTTAATATGTTTAAACTAATGATAATAAAAATATAGAATGATAATAATTCCCTCAAATGATACTTTATATATACACAACATTATTTTCGGAATTTTTCAAACTATGTTAAAATATATGTATATAACTAGAGTAGAGATCATTTAGTCCCACTTGTGTGTGTCAACGGTGTGCCACCATTAGAATTATATATTGTTAATAATGTTTTTTATAAAAATAAAATTTGTTTTTATCATAACTAATCATAATTAATATTTATTGCAAAAAAATTAAAATTTTAAAAAATTATATACCCTATGTTTGGAATAATCAACCCCAAAAATCAATTATATTAACTAAAAAATGAAAATTAAAAATAAAAAAATAATTATAAACCCTAATTGGGTGGAATAAACCCTAAATAATAATGTAAAATTAACTAAATCAAAAGAAATTATAATTGAAGAAAAAAAATGAAAAAATAATAATTTTGAGGTGTGGGACACACAAGTTGGGACTAGAGAATCTCAAGTGATATAACTAGCAAATTCTCCCGTGCGATGCACGGATAAGATACGTATAATTTTTTTATTCAAATATCATACTTAAAAAATATTTGTCTTATTACGATTACAATTAATTCTCAAGTCAAATATAATAAAAATATGAAATCAAATACAATGTTCACTCTCAGTATTAAATCTCAATAATCTTAGCTAAATGTTGTGAGGTAAATAATGTATCAAATTAACCAGTAATGTAAATCACAGAGTGCGTAATTCAACCAGTAATGTAAATCACTGAGTAATTCATGTTAAATAATAATAATAATAATAATAATAATAATAATAATAATAATAATAATAATAATAATAATAATAATAATAATAATAATAATAATGGGTTATATTTCTTCCATTAATGCAACCTTTTAGAAAGTTTATAATTACATCATGTCAATATAAGTTTTGAAATTTTACAATTACAATATTTATAATTACATCATGTCAACATCAGTTTTGAAATTTTACAATTACAATTGAGTGTGCAATTTGTAATTTGATTATTAAAACACGACAATATTATTTAGAGATGTTATGTTAAATATAATAATGTTAAATTTAATTATTATTACACTGAAACGCTTAATTTTGTTCAATATATAATATTAATTCAGTTTATTGTGTTAATTGAGCACAATGAAGTCATGATGTGCGAGCTTCTTTTCAGCAAAATAGTAAACAAAAAAAGAAAATTAAATGATAAAATAATATATATATATATATAGATTGATTATTATAATTATAATTACCATAATAACGATTATTAAATAGTACATGTAGAAGAGGCAAATAATCATTGATGATTGAATTTCCGGATAGCATAGAATAATCAGCCATACAATTAAATGTGTGTTTAATCTCTTAAGTTAATACACGTAAAATCTGAATAATTTGTTGATATTAATATATCACATTTTTTTTTATAAAAATATATATTCTAGAAAAATTAAACAGTGATTAAAAAAATTAAATGTGCAACCTAATTAAGGTAGTGCATTTTATCTTCTTGTTATTTATTTTAGCAGCAATAAACAAAGAAAAGTATGTTTCCATTGTTATGCTTTGTCAATTTGTAGCTTCAATTAATCGTCTGCGAATAAGAAATCATTAATATATATATTTTTTAAAATGGGTGTGACTATTAATTTATTTTTGCTGAGATTACTCCTCAAAATCATTCTAATGAGAAAGTTTCGCTACAATTGTGACAAATCGACGACTTATTTACAAATAAAATAATTTAAATAAACAAATTCCTCTTAAAGTACAAGTTTTTCTCTACCATTACATTTCCCTCTACTACTTTCTTTGCCATTACATTCCCCTCCGCATACGTTATGATCTTCTCGCATTCCATCAGCACAGTGATATATTTGTATCCTCCTACACATGCCAAACTAAGGAAACAAAATAGCATTGATTTTGAAGTTTTTATAATGGATTATATTTGATGCTAAGAAACATAAATAAATATTACATCAAATCCAACATTATTGAATCCAAAAATAAGAATAGGCGTAATTATATTCTGTAACAAACAAATTAAAATAAAAAATAATTAAAATATGAGAAAGGTAATCATCATAAGAGAGAGAGATGAGTGTAGGCAATGAAGACAAACCTAAAATTTTCTAAAACTGAGTATGAGAATTGATAGAAACTGTGCATCACTCACTCAGGGCATCCACTATGGTGCTACCCTATAGAGGTGCCACATATGTGTCACATTATCAACCACTTCTTTTTTCAATTACTCAATATTTTCTCCACTATGGTGCTACTGCTACTTCACTTTTAACTATTCATGGACCCCACTATTTAATTCAAGAACCAAAAATGCAAAAGGGGAGGAGAGAAAAAGCACCAAAAATGCAGAAGGAGAGGAGAGAGAAAATATTTGGGCCCACTATTTAATTCAAGAACCAGCTCCTTGCACAAGGAACTCATTTCTTATTTTGCTACCTTGACTTGTGTTCCACTATGGTGGAACCTGATTTTTATTTTGCCACATAGATATAAGCACCTTGACTTGTATTCCACTATGGTGGAACTTGATTCTTATTTTGCCACATAGATATAAGCACCTCCCATAGTGGATGCTCTCACTCTCTCTCTCTATCTATCTCTCTCTCTCTCTCTATATATATATATATCTATATAATATCTAAAAGTAAGATAATTAAGGACTAATTTTTCCCGCCCAAAATAACTTCCCTAATCTGAAAAATTATATAATATATTTTGCTTAACTAAATTAATTCATATAAATTAATGTAAATATTAATGGACCAAATACATTAAATATCCGACATATATATGGACCAAATATATTCATATACATTAAATATCCGACATATATATGGACCAAATATTGGTCCATAACGAAATCTTTGTATACCTACAAAGATTAATTATAACATGTTATATAAAATCATGTTATTTGTGATAGATATTAGGATAGACAAATTTCATTATATATATACATATACACCATATCTATTTATTTTAGGAACTAATATATGAATATTAATATTAGATTATATATTTTAATTATATATAAGATTTTAATTAAATGTATGTACAATCTAATTAACCTAAATCTAATTAAATATTAACCTAAAAATCTACTCATAATATTCATATATAATTATTCCCCGCAATACTAAACTACCTGCAATATACCATCACTTAGAAATTTCGAATTGATATCATTTAGATATTATTAGATAATGTATAGATATAGATATCCTCATTAATTTTCACACATCAACAATATATTCTCACATATATTTTAGAGATTTGTGTGCATATATAAACCATATATAATGGAACAAATCTAATTCATCCAAAAATTCAATTCATACCATAAATATTTTTCTTTGTACGGTTTTATAAAATAGATCTGTATGCTACGCATACAAATCAAACGCGCTATTGCATTTTACAAGAAACTAATTCATTCCAAACCATAACTTCATGACTCCATTTTTTAGTTTAGTTGAGAGGGTTAGGGAAACCGGTCATTCCCTATATGAATTGATATTGAAAGTTAGGGTTGTTCGTATGTACAAACAACCACCGTATAGAAGATCGCGTGCTAAATCAACTCTTGAGATGATTCTCCATGACCGTGTCGGTGACCGTATACACGGTACCATGAGGAGGTCAGAACTCGAGCGGCTTAATATCGAATCTGTGGAAGACGGTTTATACGCTTTTCAATTTTTTGATATACAAGATAATAGGATGAAATATAGAACATCCCAACATTTGTTCAAATTCATCTCTTCTTCTTATGCGAAAATTATCCCCATCGTGGATGATGGTTTTCCACACTACATGTACCAATTTTGAGATTTCACATCTTTGCAAGATGTTGGTCCGTTTGATGAGGGTTTACTTTTTGGTATTAACTACACTTAATATTAGCATTTCAGTTTATATTATATAGATTTTTTGGTTTTACTAATATATATAAATTTTTATTATAACAGATATTATTGGAAAAGTTGAAAATCACTCGGAGCCCCGAGAAATACAACGTAATGGACGTCCTACCAAGCTTGTGGATGCTCAACTGCAAGACACCGAGTACTATATTTATTATTTACAATTTTTTTCTTCTATTAGCAATGTAATTTTTTTCTAACCAATTGTTTTTTTTTTAAATTTTAAGTGGGCATCATATCAATTGTACTTTTTGGGGTGATGAAGCAGTTAGTGAATTGACTGAAAAATTTCTTGACAAAACTAATCATCCGTTAATATGCATTCTTCAATTTTGCCGAGGAAGAGTTTATCAAGGTATATGAAATTTAGATTTCAATTTATCTTGTATTTATTTAGAATTCTTATTTTATATTCATTGTGCAGGTGAGGTTCAACCATGTAACACATATCACATCACAAAAATAATTTTTAATGGCACAATGGAAGAGATAATCGATTTTAGAAATCGGTAATTTTTTTAGTATGTGTTCGACCATGAAAGACGTTATTTTTTAATACTCAATTTTCTATTAGTTTAGAGCTTTATTTAATTCTCATAACACATGCATCGATTTTAAAACTTTTATTCTCTTATAGGTTGCCTGCAGATAGTGATGTCAGTGCATTAACGGTTTCCACAGATTTACATACAATTCTTGCCACTGCGGACTTTGTTGATGAACCAAAAAATTCTTTTGAGCGGTCGGCTTCTACCCAACAATCAATTACAATGTTGACGGACAGTAGTTCGGTGAAGAAAAATTTGAATTCTCAATTTTCAGAGATGACTAATGACAAAAATACGTCACCGGTGATAAAGATCGAGAAGGAATGAAGAAGGCAGGAGATGAAGGAAATGTTTTAAGCATGATTATGTTTGGATATTTGTTTTAGTCTTATGGTTTGGGTTTATTCACCTGTGAAACTATGAAGTTTGGTTTTTAGATTTGGATTTAAGTTTATTAGGTTTCATTTGACTATTGTTGATTTTTTTTAGATATTATGTTGTTGATGTTAGTTATACTTTTATTTTTAAACCATGACTGTTACGTTGAAATTATGAATTTTGTTTTAATCTACTTAACATGTGATGTCGTAATTCATTTTAATTTTTTTATCCATCAATTCAACACTAATTCGGTTGGGTTGCCCATAAATTCAACTGCATATGTACATATATATATATATATATATATATATGGAAAGTATTGCAATAATATACATAAATCTATGAAGAGGTTAGCTTAGTATGTTAAAGACAACAACAACAGTTCATTAACTACAAACGTGGTGTACAAAGAAATCTTTCAGAACCTTTGAAATTTTCAAATATTTATAAGGTTTGTTATTTATTTATAGTTTACTTTGAACCATTTTTTATTTATTTTTATTCAAGTTACCTTTTTTTTAATAATTACTCTTTTTTAAAGATGTAAATTATACTTTAATTCATGATTTATATTTTACACTATGTATGAGTTTTGTTTTTGTACGATAATTGAAGCAGTATTTTTTTTATTGTGATCATATTTTAATAAAATTTTAAATATGTGTACCCCACTCTCACCGTGCATCGCATGGGTGCAATACTAGTATAGCTAAAATTAAAATAACTTTCATCTCTCATTCCGGATATTAATTGATTAATTAACGTAATTGATGCTATAATTATAGAAACATAATTAATACATTGTATAATTATAGAAACATAGTTAATTGATTTGCAATCTATAATTATACAGATTACATAAATCAATCAGTCATATATAACGGGTTTATAAATATTAATTAAGGCAATTATTTCATTTTCGGCAAATGCAAAATGGGCAGGATATAGTTTAGATTTGTGACAATTAAAGAAATACATAACAATCGTACGCTAAGTATAGAAACATTAATTATAATAATTTGCATGATAATGTTTCTAAATTAAATAACTTATTGATTTGTAATATATTTGGAAGATTACATATATATTGGGTTTATATAGGTGTG